>BPLQ01000620.1:0-17251 GCA_021605075.1 Caerostris darwini | reverse complement strand
TTTTTTATCGTTATTTACACTGAGTGACAAAAGTCATGGGATAGCAATATGCAAATTTTCAGATGGCAGTAGCATCGCGTAGAACAGGTATAAATGCGCAGTGCTTTCAAGAGCTTTCATTTCCGTTCAAGTTATTCATGTGAAGAGGTTTTGACGTGATGATGACCGCACGACGGGAATTAACAGACTTTGAACGCGGAATGTTAGTTGGAGCTAGACGCATGGGTCATGCCATTTCGGAAATAGTTAGGGAATTCAACATTCCCAGATTTCAGTTGGTCACGATTTCAGTTGGTAAGAGCTGATGGTAGGGTTCGAGTGTGGCGCAGACCCCAGGAAGCCATGGACCCAAACTGTCAGCAAGGCACTGTTCAAGCTGGTGTGGCTTCGTAATGGTGTGGGCTGTTTTTCATGGCATGGACTTGGTCCTCTGGTGCGACTGAACCGAACATTGACTGGAAATGCTTATTTTCAGCTACTTGGGGATCACTTGCAGCCATTCATGGACTTCATGTACCCAAACAACAATGGGATTTTTATGGATGACAATGCGCAATGTTACCGGGCCACAACTGTTCGCGATTGGTTAGAAGAACATTCTGGACAGTTCCAACGAATGATCTGGCCACATACATCGCCCGACATGGAACCCATCGAGCATTTATGGTACATCATCGAGAGGTCTGTTCGTGCCCAAAATCCTGCACCATCAACGCTTTCACAATTATGGACGTCTATCGAAACAGCATGGCTCAATATTCCTGCAGAAGACTTCCAACGACTTGTTGAGTCCATGCCACGTCGAGTTGCTGCACTTCGCCGGGCGAAAGGAGGGCCGACACGATATTAAGAGGTATCCCATGACTTTTGTCACTTCAGTGTATTTAGCAAGGAATAGGCTAAGCCATTTTCCATTAATTCAGTACAATAATTACCTTTAATTCCGATGTCTCCTAAATCAATTCCGTTTATTTTACAAAAAACCTTATAAGCATCTATAAAATTTATAAAACTTTTCTTTTACATTATACAGATATGGAATTCTTCTTCATTAAACTAAACTGCTTGAATTAAAATTCAAGACAATATTTCAGTAAAAATTTAATCTAAGTTTCATCAAATATTTCATTGTGTTATTTAACTATATATAAAATCTCTTGAGATTCTTTAAGTTTTGAACAAAGAGCATAAACACATTGAAAGACGATTTCTGTAATTGGTAAAATTATAATCCAATTCAGCTTAATAAATGTTTATTTTTCATACTTTTAAATAAATATTTGCAATATTTGAAAATTCTGTCAATATTTTCATAATTATTACTGAACAATTGTTTTTATGCAAAAGCATATGGAAATTTTAAACCTTAAAATGTTGGTAGTTTTATGAAATGGCAATTCATTTGAAAAGAAACTGAATTAAAAATCTTAAAGTAAATAAAGAGGAATCATTGCATATTACACTGTTAATGGATATCTCAATATGAAAAAGATTAAACAACAACAGATTAAATGCACTACATATGGTTTATCTCATACATATTTTCATACATTTTTCATCTCAATTTTATTGCCATATGTGGGCAAATATTAATTATATGATGTTTTTTTTCCGTTATTTTCAACAGGATAAGCAAATGGTTTTCCTCATGCTTCATTTGCAATTTCCATGGTATTGGTATGAAGAGAGACAAAATATTATTCATTCGACTTTTATTGTATCGCAAAAACAAAGGTAATCACAAATAAGAGTAAACCCAGTTTAAAATATCCCACCCTACCTTTAACAGTGCGATCTAATTCAAATTGAGGATTATCTCCTATAAGACACTTTAAAAATGCCCGCCTTTCATGTCTGTTTGTAGTATGCATTAGTGGAACGAGGTCCACCGACGTACTGAAAATAGATTTAGCTTCTATATGATCAGAAAGGTACAAAATATTTTTCATGCTGAATTACAAAATACTGTATTAAATAATTAGTTTCTTAAATGTATTTTTTCTGTAATACTTCAATAAAAAAAATATCACTAACCCGTGGTAACAATTTTTCTTTTACAAAATCGCACAAGAAAAAGATTTTAAATACAACATCATATCAAACTATCACTGGAAACACATCGCAAATTATGTTTTTTTTTCCCTTCCAAAAAATTATTTTTAATTAATTAGTAATGAAATTCGTTCAATTATTAATTTAGATACTTTTTGCTTTACAGTTAAAGCAGGGACCATGGTCTTATCTTTTGTTCAATAAAAAAATTAAACGTTTATTGGATTAAAAAATATTTTATGTTTTCTATTTTATTGCAGATTGAAAGATCAGACCCTTTGTCAATAACAGCCTAGCCAAGATGCAAGAACCTTATCTACGCAACTTTTTTTTAATAAATATTTACAATATTTATTGATAAAAACATGTTCCATTGTACAATTGCCCTCAACTTCTGCTTTGTTAAGTTCAATTGGATGAAGATTGTTGCTAAATAATATATTAAGAAACGCGATCAACATATATTTGTGAAAAAACATATTTTGTTCAACATGTATTTGTGAAAAAACATATTTTGTTCAACATGTATTTGTGAAAAAACATATTTTGTTCAACATGTATTTGTGAAAAAACATATTTTGTTCAACATGTATTTGTGAAAAAACATATTTTGTTCAACATGTATTTGTGAAAAAAACATATTTTGTTCAACATGTATTTGTGAAAAAAACATATTTTTGTTCAACATGTATTTGTGAAAAAACATATTTTGTTCAACATGTATTTGTGAAAAAACATATTTTGTTCAACATGTATTTGTGAAAAAACATATTTTGTTCAACATGTATTTGTGAAAAAACATATTTTGTTCAACATGTATTTGTGAAAAAGCATATTTTGTTCAACATGTATTTGTGAAAAAGCATATTTTGTTCAACATGTATTTGTGAAAAAGCATATTTTGTTCAACATGTATTTGTGAAAAAACATATTTTGTTCAACATGTATTTGTGAAAAAACATATTTTGTTCAACATGTATTTGTGAAAAAACATATTTTGTTCAACATGTATTTGTAAAAAAAACATATTTTTGTTCAACATGTATTTGTAAAAAACATATTTTGTTCAACATGTATTTGTAAAAAAACATATTTTGTTCAACATGTATTTGTAAAAAACATATTTTGTTCAACATGTATTTGTAAAAAAACATTTTTGTTCAACATGTATTTGTAAAAAAAAAAAACATATTTTGTTCAACATGTATTTGTGAAAAAACATATTTTGTTCAACATGTATTTGTGAAAAAACATATTTTGTTCAACATGTATTTGTGAAAAAACATATTTTTGTTCAACATGTATTTGTGAAAAAACATATTTTTGTTCAACATGTATTTGTGAAAAAACATATTTTGTTCAACATGTATTTGTGAAAAAACATATTTTGTTCAACATGTATTTGTGAAAAAACATTTTGTTCAACATGTATTTGTGAAAAAGCATATTTTGTTCAACATGTATTTGTGAAAAAACATATTTTGTTCAACATGTATTTGTAAAAAATATTTTTTGTTCAACATGTATTTGTAAAAAAACATATTTTGTTCAACATGTATTTGTAAAAAAACATATTTTGTTCAACATGTATTTGTAAAAAAACATATTTTGTTCAACATGTATTTGTAAAAAAACATATTTTGCTCAACATGTATTTGTAAAAAAACATATTTTTGTTCAACATGTATTTGTAAAAAAACATATTTTGTTCAACATGTATTTGTAAAAAAACATATTTTGTTCAACATGTATTTGTAAAAAAACATATTTTGTTCAACATATATTTGTGAAAAAACATATTTTGTTCAACATATATTTGTGAAAAAACATATTTTGTTCAACATATATTTATGAAAAAACATTTTGTTCAACATATATTTGTGAAAAAACATGTTTTGATCAACGTATATTTGGGGAAAAAATCAACAAATAAAACCCATCTATATTAACCACTTTTGTGCTACAAAAATTGTTAAACATTTGTTAAATTATTGTAATATAGGGCCATATGTCACCATGTGGCTATCGCAGCCATTTCAGTATGTCTGCGTTGGAATGTTTCAGGTTGCGTATAAACTATAAATCAGTTAATTAACTAACATCTTTTATTAAAAGAAATCAACTAACATAAACTTAACGGTGAACTTCCAATTACATGATGCATTACCAAATCAAAAAAGCAGACCAGGATAGCCAATACGTGCTAAAGCATGTGAACTTAAATACCAATCCTCTGTGGCTACATTTGAATATTACTTTTCATGCAACTCAGATGTTGATTGTTGCATACAAATATTGATCAACCACCATATACATGATCATACTGAAAACCACAGCAAGTCGGTATAAAGGGAAATCCAGTTGCATTTGGCCTTTACTGACTTGCACGGAAAAAAGAAATCTGGCGTTAAAACTTAAAATTCCAAGCACAATATTAATATCGCGCATCAGATTCTTTGCCTTTTAATTATATTTTATAAATTATTTTTGTTCTATTTAAAGAATTATGTACATAATTTTCGAAGGTTTTATTTTTCTTGTGTGTGTGGCTTGCGGTCAATTTACATCGACTACATTCAGCCAGCGGCCTTCACCAATCTGCATCCCTGACTAGTTCAAGTCGCCTGTTATATCGCACTTTTTCTTTGTCTACCGACATGAGCGATATAATAAAGGTTCGTTTTTATTCTTTGTGGCAAAAATAGAAATTTTGCTCGTATATCATTTTACAGTGAAGATAATAACGCCCTCATGATGCAGTGGTGACCGAGTAGAGAATAAAGAAAATTTGTTCAAGACTTCAAATTAAACATTTTTTTTTACAGAGTTTCTACGACGAATTTTCTCTTTATTGAAAGTAGAATAGTTAATTCGTGGCATTTATTTAATTAAATCAGTGGTATTTTAAATACTTCCAATGGAATTTTTTTTGTCATGTAATAAATGTACGGAACACATTAGCATTAATAAAGAAATTTGAATGGCATTTTGTTAAGACAATTTTAATATTATACTTAACGTCTTTAGAAAACAATTATAGAGAATATAAAAAGGACGAATGAAGTAAATTTTAAGTACAACAATAAAAAAAAAATCAATATCTTTTCAAGCTAAAAGAAAATTACAACTGGTTCCTAAGCACGTTTTATGGAGAAATATTTACACTATCTTAAATTTCATTTACGTCATCTTCAGAAATATCTTGATGCCATTTTGTGACATCAACAAAAACGAAAAATTACTAAATAAATCAACGAATTGCTTGAAACTGATAGCAGATGTGGCCAAATTGGTAATCTATTCTTTGAGCTTTCCCAACCCAAAGAAAAGTGTTTCATTCATGGTTAACGAGAAGTACTTTAAAACCCTTGGAAGTCACAAAATTGGATAATCTTTTAAATACAGAAATATATATTTACGTAATTGTAATATATGAAAGTAATTATTTGAATAATATTGGGAAAAAATCGATGAACTTTTACAAATAGTCAACATTAAGATTCAACACTGAATTTTATTGTTGTTACTAATCCCCCAAGGTGCAGGAAAACCTACATCAGGTCCAATAGACCCCGTCGCAGACGACTGGTCCATGCTAAGGGTAATATGCAGCTTTACTTTAGCGAGGAATCACGAGGGCTGGAGACTAACTAAACCTCAAGACAACGTTCTACGATCATATTAGACCGGGACCTACGGTTTAAAATGAATTCCGAACCATTAAAAACATCCATGGCAAACATCCGGGACTGGAACCCGAAACCTGTACTGAATTTTGTAATAGAATGAATATTTTCTACTTTATAAATCAGCAACAGTGAACCCCTTTTGTATTCAAGTTCGACAAGAACATTAATCACCATCTGACTATCTCCTTAATTGATTTGAGATATTTTACATATTCAAAATTTTAATGAAGAGTTAAAGGCTATATTAAACTAATTTAATATAGATATTAAGAAATTTTCTGATACATATGAAAAGAAACAGTGTTTATGATTAGAAGGGGGCGTCTTCATAAACGGAGGGAAAAAATTATAAAGATCCTACGAGAAAAAAAAAAATCTTCAATTTTAAATGTGGGAAAAAAAAAATAAACGTGTTTTTCTTAGAAATGTAAAAAAGTATCCAAATGTTGAAGAGTGTTAACATATTCTTTAGTAATAATAAGGTATAATTTCTTTTTATGATACCGTTTTCAAACATAGAAAATCTCACACATTTTTGCTGCTATACATTTCACATTTTTCCGTAAATATATATTTAAGAAAAAACTGTTCAGCTTGTTTTTCACTTAAGAGTATCCGAAACATATGCATTTAAATGGATTTAGTTGAATAAAATATGGGATATTATTTTTGAGTTTCAGATAAATTAGCAGAGCTGCTATCAGCTAAAAATTACTTTGCGATCGATCTGGAAGTAATCCGCTAATAGCCATCTAATTATTATTGGCTTACTCGTTTTTGAGTAATAATCAGTAAATAAAATACAATTATGAAACTATCGACAAAATTATTTTTATGTACAAATAATGAATTGTTCAACTGCTTGAAAAAAAATAGTTTTATTGAATAATTTTGTTTTTTCCAAAATCAGACATTTTCTTCCGCTTAAAACGTCTTTCCCCCATAAACTACTCCAGTCTCATAATCAAGTTTACTTAAACAGACAGTTATTTATAAGCACATTATATAATAAAATTGAATTGGTGGGCAGAACATTGCCAATTGTTTGTCGTTTTCAATTCCAGAAGTTTAAAGCAAGTAGTTATAACACTTTACACTGAAGTGACAAAAGTCATGGGATAGCAATATACAAATTTTCAGATGGCAGTAGCATCGCGTAGAACAGTTATAAATGCGCAGAGCTTTCATTTCTGTTCAAGTTATTCATGTGAAGAGGTTTTGACGTGATGATGACCGCACGACGGGAATTAACAGACTTTGAACGCGGAATGTTAGTTGGAGCTAGACGCATGGGTCATGCCATTTCGGAAATCGTTAGGGAATTCAACATTCCCAGATCCACTGTGTCAAGAGTGTGCCGAGAGTATGAAATTTCAGGCATAACATCCCACCATGGACGGCGCAGTGGTTGACCGCCTGCACTTAACGACCGAGACCGGCGACGTCGGCAAAGAGTCGTAAATTCTAACAAGACAAGCAACACTGCTTCAAATAACTGCAGAAATCAATGTGGGACGTACAAGGGACTTGTCTGTTAGAACTGTGCGGAGAAATTTGGCTTTCTTGGGCTATTCCAGCAGAAGACCGACTGGAGTGCCTTTACGGACAGAACGACATCGCTTGCAGCGACTCTCGTGGGCACGTGAGCATATCGGTTGGTCCCTAGATGAATGGAAAACCGTGGCCTGGTCCGATGAGTCACGATTTCAGTTGGTAAGAGCTGATGGTAGGGTTCGAGTGTGGCGCAGACCCCACGAAGCCATGGACCCAAACTGTCAGCAAGGCACTGTTCAAGCTGGTGGTGGCTCCGTAATGGTGTGGGTTGTTTTTTCATGGCATGGACTTGGTCCTCTGGTGCGACTGGACCGAACATTGACTGGAAATGCTTATGTTCAGCTACTTGGGCATCACTTGCAGCCATTCATGGACTTCATGTACCCAAACAACGATGGGATTTTTATGGATGACAATGCGCCATGTCACCGGGCCACAACTGTTCGCGATTGGTTTGAAGAACATTCTGGACAATTCCAACGAATGATCTGGCCACCTAGATCGCCCGACATGAATCCCATCGAGCATTTATGGGACATCATCGAGAGGTCTGTTCGTGCCCAAAATCCTGCACCATCAACGCTTTCACAATTATGGACGTCTATCGAGACAGCATGGCTCAATATTCCTGCAGAAGACTTCCAACGACTTGTTGAGTCCATGCCACTTCGAGTTGCTGCACTTCGCCGGGCGAAAGGAGGGCCGACACGATATTAAGAGGTATCCCATGACTTTTGTCACTTCAGTGTATTAGTGCTTGTGGGAAAAGTGGAGAAATTGATCGCTAAACTCTACCCAGATTACTTGCTATGATTGTTTTAGATGATTTATGTGAATTTTAATGTTTCAATACAAATTTTTAACTTAAGTATTTTAAAGTGAACTAAAATATCCAGTCAGTTGATGAAAATTATTGAGATTGATGAAAGTTGATGAAAATAATCATGAGATTGTAATGATGAAATCAGTTGTAAGGTGTCTTATTTGCTTACAGTATGAAACCTCATTCCAGAGATGCACAAACTGGCCAAAGATGTAGGCTACAAATACTCACTGTAATTTGATCGCGGGCCACACACGCACAATAAAAAACCCTTTGAATATTATCCAAAATGTTTCAAATGTTTCATATATATATATATAGTATAATAGAAAACGTAAAGAATGATCGCTATGTATGCATTTTAGATTTTTATTTTTATAACGACACAAGTGATTAGTCAAATTGTTTTTATTTAACGATTTTTTATTATATTCATGACTAAAAATATTTGTTCTCAAATATATGCTGATCCAGTCTTTTTTTAGCCAAGTATGTCTAGTATACTATTCAAAAGGAACGGTAAGCCATAAAATGTTTTTACAATACAGTCAATACGCAATTCCTTATTTTTCCTATTAGATATATTAGGATCCATATTGTAAACATAATAAAATATTTTTTTTTTAAATCTTTTATGAAAACCAGTCTTTAACCATCGCACTACATTAGTTATGGTAACGGATAAAGCTTCTTTAAAATAATCACTCAATTCCAATTGGTTTGCAAAGAATCGTTTTTAGTTCATGATTAAGAGTTTTTAGTTGAATCTCTTCTATGCGAGGCTATCCAAAGAGTAGGTAAGTCGGCGCCACGCGAGCCTTGCACAGCGGGAGCTCCACGCACCATCCGCAAACAGAGGTGAGGTCGGCACTGTAATTGGTGTGGGTGGACCAACAGAGAGCTTCTGGGGGACATGCGTCGGGGTTGTAGAACACCACTTGGAATACAGGAACTAGTCAATGTGCGCAGAAGAATCTCAATTGGATAAATGAGGCTTTGCATTGGATTCAGAAGGGCTCTTGGTTCAAGGCTGCTGCGGAGGAATGGAAGACATTTTAGATGGCTTCAAGAAAGGGTTGAGTCATTTGGTTTGGTTTCCGGATTTATTATGTTGACAGAAAGTCTTGGAGATGGTTTATTTACCATAAAATAACACAGGGTAGAGAATTGTTTAATAATTTATTGTTGGAGGGATATATTTAAGGTATAGTACTGATGAACTAAAAAATTTCAGAGCTTTGTAAAATTAACGGTTTTGAGATAGTAAAAGCTAATTTGTTTGAAGTAATTCGTTTGCAAAAAGTAACAGTGCTCGTGTGACGTTGATAAATGGGGGAATGTATTTAAGAGCTTTACAAGTCACGTGTAATGTGTCAATGTGTTTTAGCTGCTTATAGTATGAAACCTAATAAATCAAACCAGGCATGCACAGACTGGTCAAAGATGTGGGTTACAAATACTGTACTTTGATCGTGGACCCGCGGAACACACACACACACACAAACCTTTGAAAATTATCCAAAATGTTTCATTTGCTTATATACAATAGAAAACGTATAGAATTTGATGCGATATACAATAATTGATGGCTATGTATGTATTTTATGTAGTGAATTGGTCACTCAGTAATATTTAGCTTTAATATAAGTGATCACGAACAAGTCAGATATGAATTTCATGACAATGAAATTCATGAATTTCATGTTCAATTTTGACAAAATAAAACACTCCTTCTCGTATTTTTAAAACACAATTTTTTTTTTTTTTTTGGTGATCATTTTTTTATATAGTTAAGTTAAATAATGGAAGATTTGCGAAAACAAGATTTCAGTCATTTCCATGGAAGTAACTTTACGAACTTCACGTCTTTCGTATTTAAGATCCGAAATCCGATCAGTTAATATAAGGAATAATTTTCACAAATCTATGGCTCATCTTTTGAGATAAAAGTTAAAAGATGGTTAAATATTTTTTTAAACTAATATTGAATACTTTAACTACTTTAGTAGATAATCAGTTAACAGAGTAACTTATTATAAACTAATTTTTTTCTTCTCTCATATCTCAAAATACTTTTGACAGAAGTTTGTGGCACGAAATTAAAAATTTGTTCACATTTTCATAAATAATGAAGTCCTTGTATATTGTAAGCACTAAAAATGTTGCATTCCATAATGTGCAATTTAGTGCAATAAATAAAAAATTGGTGCATTTCACTTATGTTCCCGATAGTTAACTTCAGTTTTGAATTTGTTAGATTAATAAATTAAATATATGTTTTGGATGCATGGAAAAAATCTGAAATTTTAGTATGTTGTCTTAAGTAAAACGACCAAATCTTATTTTACTTCGATATTTAGTCAGGTATATTTAATGATAGAAATACTGATACGTTGCTCAATATAAAGATGCGGTCTGATGGCCATTTGGCTAGCAATCTGACCTTTGGTACCAGTGGCTTCAGATTTGAATCTTGGCGGTGGCATTGATGTTTATTAGTGGTTCGAAATTGACATTAGGCTAATTAGACCGGGACATGTAGCTTAAAGTTTCCAAAAAATGACCGTAGAGCGACAAACCAAACCTAATAAAGATAAATTCAATACAAAACAATACGAATCCAAAATTTTTCTTGATTTGGTTTGGTTTGACACTCTACGATCATTTTGTGTACACTTTAGGCTAATTAGACCGGGACCTACAGTTTAACGTGGATTCCGAACCACTAAAAAACATCCATGCCATCGCCAGGATTCGAAACTGAAGCCTGTGGTACCAAAGGCCAGAGCGCTAGCCAACTGGCCATCAGGCCGCCAAAATTTTTCTTGAGGAAAAACACGTGGAAACAGACAATTTTATTTTTCCAAACCATGAAGTTGAAAAGCACTAATGTCTTGATATAGTGAATACACTATGTTCTAACATAATAACAAATCGAATAATTTGCAGTTCTGGTCGTGTCACATGTATGGATTCATCCATGTTTAATTTTTCCCACTATTAATTTTGTACTTAAATTTATTGTATGCAAACCTTCAAATCTATCATTTCTAAGTAGCAAAACGAATAGATTTAGAAAAAATAAAATATCAAAAAAAACTTCAAAGGAGAAGAGCTTAACCGGTGAAAAGCTACGATTGAATATTCCAATTTCTATGAACACGTGCGAATCATCTCAAAACTGTCAAGAACTTGTCATTGTAACGATTAGAACGAAATGATTTCTGGCGGTTGAGATTTTTTTTTCTCCCACTTCATTCATTAATAACTTTTCATCTATGCAATAAGGATTCCCACTGCGTGCTGCTTAAACTGTCTCATCCAGTGGGCTTCAAAGACGATTGTGCCACGCGTCAAAAACAAGAAAAGGTGTGCCACTTGGTGAACTCTTCAACTAGGTAATCCTCAAGAGGGGCTTCAATAATAAAAACAGAGTGTTCAAGTGTTGCGGCCGTCATCCAGCGTCACACTTTCAAGAGTTGTTTCGAGTTAACCGGGCTTTCTGTTTTGGGGTTATTTTGATTTCCTTTTTGGATGTTTCATTTCCTTCTTCGGCAAGATCTGCCATTCAGTTCCGTTGCTCACAAGAAACGTTATTTTTCTTCCACTTCAAGCTTTTCTCTACCACTTCGTTTAAAGCGAGATAATTTGTAGTTGCAAATTTTTTTCAATTCCTACTATTAGTTCACACTCTCCCTATGTATATTTATATATAATGTTCAAATTTTCAATCATTAATAAAATACTTTTTATTCATCCACTCTAGTGCAAATACATTTTTTTAAACTTGTAGTGAATGACACTTGATGCTAATACAGTTTTTTCAAATATTAATTCATTAATTAAATTAAATTAATTTTTAATACTTTAAATAGAGTTTTAGCAGTTTGTAATGAAAATTGAAATCAACAGGCTGTAGCTCAATCGGTAAAATGCAAGGATTTCAGTATTTTTCACATGAAGGTGAAGTATGCGAGTCCAATTCTTGCGAAAATCAATAATTTTTTGATAAATTTTTGTTTTAAGTAGATGTTTTATCCAAATGATTTTCGAGAAAGAGTTAGCAGTTGTGGCTTAGTGGTTAGAATGAAGGATTTTTCTCAAAAAATAAAATTGAAGAAATTTTTTTTCTTTGTTGTTTGAAGTAGGAATTTTTTTTTTCATATTACTTGTTTCGATTAATATAAAGTTGGAGACCGAGTGCTTTATTTATACCCAAGAATAACAATATTAAAAATACTTTATAAAAAGGACCATAAAAAACCCGAATTAAATTGTTAAATGGATATGCTATTTCATATAAGGTATACGATTAACAAAAAGAAAATAATAGACAATAAAAATACTGCAGTGCATCTTAAAAATTAATATCCAATTTTGTAGAAGTCTTTAGAAATAAAAATACGGCGAATTTCTGCATTTTATATTTTTCTTTAATAATTTTTATTTACAAGAAATAAAAATAAGTTTCTTAAATTATAACTTAATCGTAAACAAAAATTCAGGTATCAATTTAAATTTTCCTCTATTCGATTTATTCTTTATAGTGATAATATCATTTTATTAACGTATGACTTGTCATTCTGCAAATATTACAAATTTTTATTAATTTCCTGGAAAATTTAATCAGAATTTCTCACTAAAAACATTTCGCACACAACTAAAAACATTAAAACCAACTAAAAACATTGATTTTAAAATTCCTAGAAACGAGTACAAATAAACTTGTCTTGCAAAAAAAAAAAGTCTTTAAATGTCTCTAATCTTCCTCGAGATTTTGCTATTGTCTACTAAGATAGAGTATTTATAATTTACATAAAGAAATAAATTGATATATGACACGAATATTCAATTGTATTTTATTAGATAATTATTATAATTATTTTTAATCTAAAGAAACGATATCTTATTAAATTAAATAATGAAATAAATATTAACATTCACATAAAAGTAGTTTTATTTGATTTGAATTGTTTATTTTGTTATTTTAAGTAACTTTCAGCATTGCAGTGTAATACTTTTTTGTCCATAAATATATGTATATTCCTATTATGTGTAATTTCTAAATATGTGTAATCAAGGCTTCGTGTTTTTATAAAATCAAATATCCTATAAAATATTTAAGTTGGTTAGTAAATAAATACGTACTTCCAATATAGTAGTTATCTTAAATAAGCCGATCAAAATTGATCAATATTATTAACATTCACATAAAAACAGTTTTACTTAATTTGAATTGTTTATTTTGTTTTAAATAATCTTCAGCATTACAGTGTAATTCTTTTTTGTCCATAAATATATGTATATGTATATTCCTATGCATGTGTAATTTCTAAATATATGTAATCAAGGTTTCATATTCTTATAAAATCAAACATCTTACAGAATATTTACCTTGGTCAATTTTGACAGGCTTATTTAAGATAACTACTATCTTGGAAGTACGTATTTATTTACTAACCATTTGCAGCAACTATAAAATGCTGCCAGCACATCATACCCGCTGTTCCTGCATTAAGTATAAATTACTTGAAATTTTGAGCAATTACTATTTTCGAATAAAGGATCTCCACGAGACTCCAGCAGCATAAAAAAAGCGTCAATTTTAAGTCAAACACCTTGCTGAAAGAAGCACCAGACCTCACCCTTCGACCTCGCCTTGTTTAGCCAGTGAACGAGGCTCAAATTATTTACCTTGTGCAGCAATTTCGTAGAATCCTAGTTAAGGGCCATTCAGCAGAGGTCCTCCTGTTGTGAATTTACGACCTGCTACATGAACACCAAAAAGGATTCAGCTTCAGCGAGTTCTTTTTCGTGGGAGTGTTATATGTTCACTAAAGGACAAAAAGAAAAGCAACAAATAAACCTCAACACAACCTCACCAACTCGGCGAAGTTGTCAATGAGGATTACATCTCATAATGAAAAGTACATTCTCTAACTACTTCATTATCACTTGCCTTTTCTTTTTTGAATTGTAAAAGCTTAAAGAAGTGCAAGCACGTGGCGCTGATTTATAGGATGCATTTATTAAAGCCTGTATAGGATTAGTGGCGTAAAAGAAAAAAAAAAGAGGCTAAGTCGTTATTTATGTATGTGGCTTGACCGCGTGGTAATTAGTTCATCGATCTTCAGATTCGAGTACGAATGCTGTATGTTTTTAAACGAAAAATATAGTCATGGTATATAAATTTAATGAGGATACAAATCTGAAACTTTATCTCTGACAAGATGTATTTTTTCTTCAAATGATTATGGATTTCTCGTATGAAAATTTAGTAATGAATTTGTATTTGAACATTTTTGTACGTTAATTTAGTTTAACTATCAATAAACCATATGTTTTTCTGGAAACCTTAGATATAGTCTGCGAAATCTTCAATAAATTATTGAAATTGCAAGGACATCTTCTGATTTGATTAAGTTTACATAAAGCAGCTGAGAATTAAATATAATTTAGGAAGGATTCAAAAATTTCTCTGATGTCAGTAATAATCATTCTACCATTATAGAATCTTGCACACGAACTAGGAATTCATTGAGAAATATTTGCAAACTTCATAAAAATAATAATAACATACAGTGATTGGTTTGTTTTGATTTGTCGCTCTACGATCATTTTGTGCACACTTTAGTCTAATTAGATCGGGACCTACAGCTTAAAGTGGATTCCGAACCACCAACAAACATCCATGTCTTTGCCAGGATACCAACCTAAATTACAGTGAAGAACATACGATTTCGTCATTTAAATGCTTAATTCTTATATATTTTATGCTAGCATGTTTTGAGATTATTTCATAGAATTTAAATTCCGTCATAATGCTAATTCTAACAGTATCAAATGGAGATATTCTTGTGGGCTCAGTTTAAATTTTTTAAACTGGCAAATTCATCTATAGTGGCATGTAAAATTTTGTTCCTTATCACACGTTTGAGCAGTAAATTTCAAAAATTTAGAAAAAAAATTTCTTTAGAGTAAGATCGCATTAAAAGTTATTTCAGTCACAATAAATAAAATTTGTTTGTTGTTTTTTTTATTATTATTTTTATTATTTTATTCACCTTATAGGCTTTTTTTATATCGTGTCTTAGTAATATACAAAATTTTGTTAGACATCGATTACTCAGTTATTTGTAAAATAGTAAAAAATTAAAGTAAACAGAACTTTATTATTGAAGGAAAGTACTAGATAAATACCAAATACACTTATCAGAGGAAGTATCTAATTTTAATAATTAAAACCGATACGAATATTCGCTTTCAAATATAGCTTTTACTTAAAAAACTAATTTTATTCACACTTTACAGTATTGAATCACTATCAATTTATTGATAAATATCGATAAACTTCATATATTACTCATTTTTAAATAACGAAAAAGAACAGTGTTTTGATTAATCTACACAGATATTTCTATTAAATTTGGTAAAAGTTTTTAACTATTCGTAATATGAATATTATATGCTAAAAGAAAATCAAAAGAATCCTCATAAACCCTATTTAAAGTACTTCATAATATTTTACTTGTATAAACCATCATTTATTTTTCCTTATAATCAATATTAAGTAATTATTTTTAATAACATTTCAGAAGCCATGAAATATGTAGTACAAAACGCTTAATGGTAGGTATTAATATGGAAATAGTTATTTACTATTGCTAATGTTGTAAATGTAGTACAAAGAAGCGCCTTGGAATTATGCACCACAAAGTATTACGAAATACAAACGTAAGAAAATAATAGAAAATATATTAAATACATAAATTCGTAGTGAAAGATAAAAAAAAAAAGACTGAAATTAAAAGTCGAAGCAAATTTACCAAGATCTATAAAAAGATTTCTTGTTTTCCAAATTGATAAAGATTAATATATAATAACGAATTATTGAAAAGGTTATTTACTATTGCTAATGTTGTAAACGTAGTACAGAGAAGTTCCTTGGAATTATACACCACAACATATCACGAAATTACAAACGTAAGAAAAACAATAGAAAATTTATTAAGTACATAAGTTCATAGTGAAAGATAAAAAAAAAGGCTAAAATTAAAAGTCCTTGAAGCAAATTTACCAAGATCTATAAAAACAGATTTCTTGTTTTCCAAATTGATAAAGATTTAGCTAACAATCAATTTCAAGAAATTTCAGTACTTTTCTTGGCTTTTTTAAATAAAGATGTAAATATTCTTTTTAATACAGTGTTAGTGGTTGGCAGTTCATAGATTAGCGAGTTGTGCAAATGCAAAATATTTTTACATAAGATTTATCACTATTAAGAAATGATGTAAGCGAAGTTTAAGGAATGGATGGCAGATATAAAATGAACTGTCTTAGTATAGATATTCAAAAACAAAGAGAAAAAATGGCTAAAATTAAAAAGTCCTTGAAGCAAATTTTCCAAAATCTATAAAAAAAATTTCTTGTTTTCCAAATTGATAAAGATTAAGCTAACAATTCATTTCAAGAAATTTCATTACTTTTCTCGGCTTTTAAATAAACATGTAAAGCTTTCTACGAGCTGCCAACCTGCCTGTTTAAGGAATGGATGGCAAACATAAAATGAACTACCATTGTATGGATATTCAAAAAACAAAAGAATATTCAAAGAAAACACTTTCTGTATTCCATAAGGTAATTTCCCTCATTATTCATTTGGACAGTTACTGGAGTATGGATATGAAGCCAAAGGCATGTCAGATGAGGATGGCATACACCTAGGCTTTTCGGTAGCCTTTGTAAAAGCATGAAATAAAAGTATAAGCACACTGCTTGATGAAGAGGGAAAAGAAGGGTGAACCGCCCCCTTCCATCAACGTCCGGGGATACATAACTGGAGGAGGAAAAGAAAACTTCAATTAGAAATGATCTTCCAGCGCAGGTGTGCCCCGATTTCACTGAAGCAGCCCGAGAGGTCACCAAAGGCGAAATAATTTCTGGGACCAAAACAAGAATAAGTGAACAAGGTTTTAGTTAACTCAAAATCGATGGTGGAGACTTTCGCTTGAGATGTTTATGTCCCAGCAAAAGCTTTTTGTTCGTCTTATATAATATGGTATTACGTTCAAAGGTTTTGTAGTTTGCTTTTTAATGGATGGCTTTTGTGTCACTGCTGCTGAACAATGAGGGA
>BPLQ01000615.1:0-17107 GCA_021605075.1 Caerostris darwini | reverse complement strand
CAGGTCCAGCTTTTTTTAACATAAAATATATAATTATAATTGTTGACAGCAAAATACGTTTTTAAAGCAATAGAGATAAATTTAGTAGAAATATGAATAGATAAGTAAAAGACTTTAGGGTAGTAATGATGCAATAGTTGTTCAAATCTATAATGTAACATATGGATGGCCGAATGGCTAGCGCTCTGGCCTCCGGTACCACAGGTATCGGGTTCAAATCCCGGCTTTGCCATGGGTGTTTGTAGTGGTTCGGAATCCACTTTAAGCCGTAGGTCCCGGTCGTAATAGGATCGTAGAGCGCTGTGGGGGCATTGTTACTCCGCGTCCGTGGCTAACCATCAAATTACACGCGCCCCCTTCGTAATGCAAAATGAGTAACATTGGTGCAGCCCTTATGGCGAAGATTACGGTCTATTTGCCAGCTGCATTAGAAGAAAAAAAAACATATCGAACTAAAATACTTAATACCAACGGTTGAGAAACGCAGTATCATCTAATATACAACATCCTCAATTTGCGAACTGGTAGTTTTGCAATTAATTTAGAGAAAATAATAATCTTTTACTTAGTCCTCAAATAGAGAGTAATTTTTTTCCCCCAATTGTGAAATTTGGTAATGAAATAAAATCCTGCTTATTACCCTACATTATTTAAAAGGAGACAAACTTGCAATATTTATTTTCAAAAAATAAACGATATTCATAATGATTAGAGATTTTGCAAAATTGATTTCAATATAAGATACTAGTTTACTTTTTAAAATATGCAGTGGGTCTTCGCCAATTGTCTAATAAGATGTTCGCCAATATGACACTCCGTTTAATCCGAAGCACCTGCTGAACCATGGCATGGGGACGAGTCATATTGCCTGTTAAAATTTAACACTTTCCGCCAATTCGCATGCTAGTTTATGAACCATTCTGTGCAATAATTGACTTTTCAATAGTATGCATTTAATTTTAATAAATTAATAAATAATTTTAAATAATTTTTTTAATAATTAATTTTTTATGATTAACACCAATTAAAATGTTTTTCGAATTTAGAAAACAATAAAATTACCACAGTATTATAGAGAAATATACAGTCAATTAAGCTATCTTATATATTAAAAGATTGCAATAACAGACTAAATGATACATTAAATGACTAAATTCAAATAAATAAGCACAGAGTACAAAAATTCATTTTTCTCTAAGAAAATTTTATTATGCAATATCACTATGTTTACAGAAATCGAGTAAAAAACACTTTACTGAACAACATTTTTAAATAAATATAAATATTAAATTTTCAACAAGACTTTCTTTAAAAATAAATATTAAAAACTCGAAATATAAGGAAAAAATACAGTTTCGTAAATTGCTAGCAATCTAAACAATTTAACAAATTTATTTTGTTAGGAAATGCCATTTAAAATATTCAATAAAAAATTTTAAATAATACATTTATAATAATACAATATTATAAATGTTTTGTCATACTGTAAAACAATTTGAGACAGTTGAAACACCCAAGTCAACGCTTAAAATAGTTGTTTGTCAGTTTAAAACCATACCTATGCTGCATTAAATATAATGCTTGTCTTTTACATTAAAACACAATTTTTTCGCTATCCAATTGAAGTTAAGTTTTACACAATTTAAATTGCTTCAATAAATCTTTAATTTTAATATGCAATAAAATAATGGCTCAACTTAGAGAGAATTATTGTAATTTCATTACTGTGCATAAAAATATTGTAAAGATCAGTAGCAATTAAATACATTTCTATATTTTTGGAATCACAATAAAAAATAATTTTTTCTATTATTACTGTATTCATTTTGTAAAAAATTATATTTTCCCCTTCCAGATATATTTGATTAGTTTACAGGTGTGTCCTCAGGAGTTGCAGATGAGTCTTCTGATGAGCATGCGCCTGCTCCGAGTTTACCAGGCTTCGCTGTGACACAAGATAGCATATGTCTCTTCAAATTACATTTGAATTTGTATACCTTTCCACACTTTTTACAAATGTGAGATCTTATTTCAGAATGCTTTTTCTTATGTCTGTATAGATGTGACTTGATAAAGAATGTTCTGCCGCCTTCTTCACAAATATGAGGCATTTCACCTGCATGAAATTTTTTATGATCATTCACGAATTTCTCTCGAGTGAATCTGAATGTTTTCCCACATTCTTTGCAAACATGAATCACTTCATTTGCATGAATCTTCTCATGTCTTTTCAATTGGTTCTTTTGAGTGAATTTTTGGGCACAGATATCACAGGCAAAGGGTTTCTCTCCTCTATGAGTTCTCTCATGTCTTTCCACATCCGTTTTACATAGGAACGTCTTTTTACAGTATTCACAAGGATGACGTTTTTTCAGATGTTCTTGGGAGAAATGTTCTTTTAAATCTCTTGGAAGTTCGAATTGTTTTCCACATTTATTGCATTTAAATGATTCTTCAGAGGGTGCCGTATCCGTAGAAGACATATTGCAGGCTTTGCTACTCGGATTAATTTAAAAAAGAAAATTTAAAACTGTGTAAATCAAACGTAAAAACTTGTAACTTCTCGCATTTATTGAACATGGTTTTAAATAATATGTATAGTTCAACATTTTGTGTTGCCAATTATATTTACATTAATTCTTTTTTGAAGCATTTTTTTTTCTAAACGAGCTACGCACTACATCACACAACTAATCATAGATTCAAAACTAAAATCCGGAAAATCTTTCTCTATTTATAACTGAAATTGTGGGTTTATTTTAATAAAATTTAATTTTCAAAGAAGTAAATTTGCAAAAGTTATTAAATAACACCTATTTTTATCAATATAAATTAACCTGAGATTACAAGTATAAAAATTCTATCCATTTTGTATTTTAGTTAAAAAAATATGCACAATTTTTTTGCCATGGATAAACACGTATGAGGGTCAATAGTAGTCTGAGTTTAAATACGTTGAATTGAGTCAAAATGTAGTAGTAGCACAGTTCTATTTACCGATGGTCTCGAAGATGCACCTAAATCTGTTATATTGAAATTGGACTACAGGAATTTTACAGAACACTATCCCTTCTTCACCCTTTCTTCTTCTCTCTCCCTTCTTTTAAGACAAGCATTCAAGATGAAAGGTCAGCTTCCCTCACTTCTCCTTGGAGTAGATATTTTCTCAACCCATTGTCGATCCCCATTCATTATACAACAACTCATGGCGCAGTCCATATTCAATCTGTAATTATTTTGATCTGTGTAGATCGCACGGACATTCGCTAATTTCCTGAATCTCATTACACATGAAGCTGTGTAACTGCTATCAGATTTGAGTGACTTGTTGTTCTCATGAGTACAAAATACTAATTGCATGTCTTATAACCACCCACAATACTGCTTGTTTGATGTTAAATTTGAGTGATGGGTTGTTATTATGCACTTGTCAAATAGCATACATTCCTCTCTCCTGGGAATGAAATGCCAAAACTCTTCGCGTGAGAAGAATGCTACAACATACCCCCACTTATCAGTGTGTCGGCTTAGTTATTTTAATTAATTGTTCATTTGGCTCAAAATATTGAATAAAAATTTACAAAATTTAATTATTAAAAAGAATTTTTTAGCAGCTACATATATGACAGAAAAAAATATTACATGTGATACTAGATAATTGCCATTTTTCCTTATCTGTCCGGCCTTGTCAAAATAAGCTATCTTTTGTTTAAATATTACAAATTACAGATGAGTTAATTTATTTATTAGCTTCCCTATCATTTATTGAGTTTCGGATCTTTTTTTTATTATCTCTCTTAATCTAAGACACTGAATATAAATGCAAATTCTCTAGTGACAATATGAAAAAAAAAAGAATTTTATGGATATTTTGTCGTTTTTTGAAATCAAATTAGTATTCCTTTAGCTTTCAGCGAAAAGCTTCAACTCGGCCATGCACGTTTTCGCGGTCGAATCCCTTTGGGAAATGAATTTGCGGAAGGCTTCGTTTCCGTTCTATCTTCGAGCAGCTTTGTGGCGAACAAACCTCTGCAGATGGCTTTGGATTCAACAAGTAATATGAAAAAAAAAAAACAATTTTAAAGTTAATTCCTACTTTTTTCACTCTATTGCAGAAAAGTCTTTACAAATAAAGTTGACATTTTTCTCTCACATCTGGCGCCCTCTATTATTAGATAAATGCAACTTAAATGTAATAAAACCTGAAATTTATTAATTAAATTTAATTACTGTATTTATATTTGAAAAACTGTAATTAACATCCAGTGTCATCCACTGCTAGTTCAAAAAAAAAATGTATTTGAACTTGAGTGGACGAATAAAAAGTATTTTATGAACGATTGAAAATTTGAACAAGATATATATAGGGAGAGTGTGAGCTAATAGAAGGAATTGAAAAATTATTTCGCTAACGATTGAAAATTTGAACAAGATATGCATAGGGAGAGTGTGAACTAATAGTAGGAAGAAAAATTAGAAGAAAGATTAAAGAGAAGGAAGAAAAATGAATGGGAACACGGCCTGTAAAAACGCCACATAAACGTCCGTCAGGTCTGAAGCACAGAAGTAGATGTTTCACAGCAGCGACATTCGCAAAATATTTTGTTAAAGAAAGTCGGAAGTTTCTTCAATTTTTCTGAAGTCATTACACAGGATTTGGAATGAAGATCGCAGTTGAGATTCGGAACCAAGAAATAAAAACTGATTGAGTGGAAGCGATTACTTAAGTTAACAGAACTTCCTTAAAGAGATTGTTGTAATAATTTTAAGGAAAATATTTTTTCTTAGATTTAAAACTTAAATAGTCTATGTTTTTAAAATAAAATAAAGTAAAAAAATGCTTTACAAAATCATTAGTTTATATATATATATATATATCCAATATAATTATCTTTTGTTTATTTATTTACTTATTGTAAAAATGGAATTCATATTATGTTCAACTTTAAAAATAAAGTTGATCATTATTTCTTAGTATTCAATTTTAGACTAATGATATATTTTATTAGTTGAGACTTCGATTTGAGTAATTATAAAATTTATAATTATATATATATATGTTTAAAATTTCAGTAATATAAGTTTTTTTCTAATACAGCTGGCAAATATTTAAAAGATTGTCTTTACGCCATAAGCAAGGACTGTATCACTGTAGTTCATTTATCACTACCCGGGGGCACGTGTAACTTGAAGGTTCGCTACGGACGCGAGTAATACTACCCATACAACGTTCTAACATGTTATTAGAACGTGACCTACGGTTTAAAGGTGATTCCGAACCAATGAGATCCTTTCAATTTATTCCAAATTTACCATTTGGTTGACAAATTACAAACTTTAAATATAATATTGTATTTTGTTTCTAAAAACATAATTACAGATTAAAAATATATATTTTAGGATAAATTCTTTTAAATAAAAGTATTAATGGAAAGATTATTTTTGGTCTTTGAGGGATGTTTAACTTAATGTGGGAATTATCAAAGAGTTATTGTAATCTACAATGCATCGTATACAAAGAAATGGTACTGCGTTTTTCAACTGTTGATGTTATGGAAAGAATTGAACAGCCTCAATTTGCCAAACTTCTAAATTGTGCATTGCATTTCTTGAAAATTATAAAAAACAACATATTTTACAGTTACATTCCCCAAATAATGAATTACTACTTTCCCCCCAAATTAAGAACATGGATGATAAAAAAAATTCTACATATTATATTAAATTATTTATAAAGAGAGTCATCAGACATGTGATTTTCATTTAAAAAAATTAACCCCTAATTATTAGGTTTAGAGATGTTGTATAATGTATTTCAATATAATATGATAGTTTACATTTTAAAATACACAGTGAACTTTATCCAATACGATACTCCAAATATAGCGAAGCATTAGGATTTCTGATTTGGTGACAAATCATTTTTATTATTCACCTTAAACTTTGTTCTCCACTTGGCATTTAGGCTCGAATCCAGGCTGAGGCATAGATATTTGTGAGTGGTTCGGAATCCACGTTAAACTGTATGCTCCTGTCTAATTAGCCTCATATTTTCACAAAATGACCCTAGAGCGGCAAACCAAATCTTCAGCATGTATGCTAGGTTATGTGTCATTTGTATATTTTGTCCATCAATTTTCTGCAGCATTTTATTTTTCATTTGTATGCACTAATTTAATTAAAAAATAAACTTATATAGATATTGCCTTTTCTTTGTACTATGAAATAAAATTTTACATGCGTACCATTATAAATTAAATAGCGTAGTTATGTTTGGTGAATAAATTGTTTTAAAAATTAGAAATATTTTATATAGACAATTATATTCAATTAAGTTAACAAATTAATAGCCTGCAATAGCACCCTCAATTTTATGTTGCAAGACTAATTAAAAAAAAACTAAGCACGGATTGCAGAAATTCACTTTGTTGCAAACTTATTATGCGATATCAAGGTACAGAAACGAGATGAATAACATTTTATGAATCTCTTTTTAAAGTAGATAAAAAATTATGACTGTAAATTATTTAAATTTTATGACTGGACTTATTTTTAAAGATTAATATAATGATTAAATATTAGAAAATTAATAAAACATTTCACAAAAATATATAAAATTCGAAATCTACCAACAATAAAAAATAAGTTACCCAGCAAATTTATTTTGTTGGGAAATTTTGTTTTAAATTATTCTAATGTAAATATTTTTGATTCATTTAAATTCATAAAATAATTTACCTCATAATTTTAAAATCAGTATATTTAATGCAACAAACGACATTATTTCCTAAAAAAATAACTTCATTTTAATAAATTAAACTTTAAAATAATTAACGATAATAACTCTTACATGAATATTAAATATTTCACTCATAAAAATGAAAGTTAACTCGTCATTTAAAAATATTGCAATTTTAATGAAATTGTGGTTACAAGTTAATCAGAGCTTCTAATGAAATAATTTTATACTTACGCTTAGATGGCTAGTAATTTTATTCTCATATATTTAGAAACAATCTCTTATTTTGTAATATTAGGGAAAATGGGAAACTAACATGTTATTCATGTTTTAACAATTGTCAAGCGACATACATAATTAAAGCAAAAAGAAGTATTTTAATTTAATAAAATTAAATTAAAAAGATTAATTTTCTTTTAAATCTAGTATGCATATAGTTATAAATGGCGATAATATAAGTAATCGTATAATTAATAAACACCATTTGAAGTATGTTTTAATAGAATTGAATTTCGTGCACTAATAGAAAATTTAATATTAATAAAAATATTTACATACCTGTATTATTATATACATATGTATTATTTGTATACATATCTTGTGGGTCCGATTAAGAATAGCCCCACTGTAACCTATGCATGTCGTGAAAGGTGACTAAAATGGCCACCCAGTGCCAGGGTATAACTGCGTGGGGTAAAGTCAAACTTCTCCCTTTGGTTACTATCTTTCTGCCGCAAAGTTAAAGACGAAAATAAGCTGAATCTTTTACCCTTTATCATGACTCATCAATGCTTTCAAGGATTTAGACTTGATATTGCTGTCGAACAAGTGGTATAAGAAACAACAACAAAATAAATCAGTATAAAAATACATTCTGGTACTTAAAAGTTTATTGAGAGCTAAACTTTTATATTAAAACCATTACAAATTAAAAATAAACATTTTCATTAAAAAAACGGATACTAAAAATGATTTAAGACAGCTGAACAACACAAGTCAAATCTTAAAAACACAATAAAAACTATTTTTCAGTTTAGAACAATACTTATGCTGCATTAAATATAATGCAGGGTCTTTTACTTAAAAGAACAGTATTTTCTTATACAAATAATGTTACATATAATACCGTTTAATCAGCATCAATACATCTTTAATTTAGAAATGCAGTAAAATCTTGGCTCAAATCAAACGGATTATTATTTTTTTGTAACTTCATTATTCCGCCTAAAAAACATTGTAAACGTCAGAAGCAAGGAAAGACATTTTTACATATTTAAAATCACAACAATTAATTTTGTTTTCTAATATTATTATCTTCACTTTGTTAAGAATGATATTTCACTCTGTTAAGGACGTTTGACTAGTTTTGAGATGTGCTAGGTTTGTCCTCAGGAGTAGCAGATGAATCGTCTGACGAGCACAAGCTTTCTTCGAGTTTGCCAGGCTTCCCTGTGACACAAGACAGCATATGTGCCTTCAAACTGATCTCGTATTTGAATACTTTTCCACACTTTTTACAAACGGGAGGTTTTTCTTCAGAGTGTTCTTTCTTATGTTTGTTTAGATCACTCTTGTAATAGAATGTTCTTCCACATTTTTCACAGCAGAAAGGCCTTTCTCCTGCATGAAATTTTTTATGTTCTTCCACATATTTCTTTCGAATAAATGTGAATGTTTTCCCACATTCTTCACAAACATGATTCACTTCGTTCGTATGAGTTTTCTCATGACTTTTCAATTGGTGCTTTTGAGTGAATTTTTTGCCGCAGGTGTTACAAACACAAGGCTTTTGTCCTGTATGAATCATCTCGTGTCTCTTCAAATGACTCTTAGATAGGAACACCCTTTTACAATATCCACAAGGGGGAGTCTTTTTTAGATGCTGGTTGAAGAAATGCTCTTTTAAATCTCTTCGAAGTTCAAATTTTCCCCCACATTTCATGCACGTGAATGATTCTTCAGATGATGTGGTATCAGAAGAAGACATATCGAAGACTTTGCTACTCGGATTAATTTAAAAAACTAAAATTTTAAAGCGTGTATGTCAAATGAAGCTGCCACTCTTACCTTTTCGATATTTCTTTAATATATATGTAAACAACATACTTAGTTCGACATTTTGTGTTGCCAATACTTTTTTCCTTTTACATTAGTTTTTTTAAATGCAATTTTTTTTAACGAACTACGCACTATATCAGGAACTTAATCATAGATTGCAAACTAAAATTCTAAAATAATTTACAGAACTTAAAAATGGAATTTTGGTTTGATTTTAATGTAATTCGGTATTTAAAAAGCAAACATCATAAAAAAAGTAGATAGCATTAAATAATCTGGCATTAGGAAGTTCAAAATTCTATCAATTTTATATTTTAGTTAAAAATATGCACAATTATTTTTTTAACATCTTTTTATATCTTCATGGTGAGATCAAGTTAATGAGAGATCCGCGTTGAGCCTAAATATATTATATTGATCAAAATGTAGTAATTAAGTTAATAAATTAAAAGTTGCTTGCAGTGCCATGTGCCGGTGGTCTTTAAGATGCACCTAAATCTGTTATATTGGAATTTGACGACATAAATTTTAATTGTTTTTTTCTTTGTAATGCAGTTGGCAAATACTTAGACAATTGTCTTTGATGCCTTAAGGGAACCGCTGCACCGACGTTACTTACTTAGGAGGAGTGTGTAGATAAGCAGCAGACGCCGAATAACAATGCTTCCGCAACTCTCTACGAACATGCTAAACCAGGACCTACGATTTAAAGGGGATTTAGAATCACTACAAACGTCCATGGCACCGCCGGGTGTCGAAATAGAAACCTCTGGTACCGAACGTCAGAGCTCTAGCCACACGGCCGTTCAGCCCCCCCCCCCCTCCCCATTGAAGCCCAAGGAATTTTTATTATTTAAAATTTTTATTTAGCAAGTGCTTTTCCAATCTATATGAGCATCTGAAAGTAGATTTTATATATTCCGAATTTCGTTTTTACTGCTTAACTCTTTCTCACATAAAATTGTTCTGATTTTTCCTTCGCATACTCAAGAACTATTGGTTAAAAAATGAAAATCAATTTTGAAACATGTCGCAAGTAAACTGATTCTTCAAATTTACTTTTCCTTTTTGAAAACAGTACTTGCTCGTTTTCTACAAATTTAAATAGCAAAAATGAAACCTCAAATATTTCTAGTTTTCGAAAAAGAGTAAAAATTATATTAGAAAATATAAATAAATCTATAAAATTAAATAAACACTACGCAAAGTCCTGATAACAAAATCGCAGTTATTTAGTTAATAAAAATAGTTAATAATAACGTTTTGCTTACTTATTTGTTTTGGATTACCATTTTGCTAGATTTTGTTACTATTGCTGAAATATTTTTTTTTTCATCAATAGCGCAAATATTTGAAATGTGAAACTATTTATTATCTTGTAGAAATATTAATTCATTTTGCAAGAAATGAAGTTGTGAAACTAATTTTTTGATTGCAGTCTACGCTCCGCTATTCTATATTAAATTAAGGAATGACAAACATGGCGTCCCATTTTCTGATGCAGTACGCATCAGATGATGGGACCATGCAAACTCTCATTGGGTAAAAAAAAACACTGTTGTCCTTTGTAAATTTAGTGGTGCCGACACAGTTGTTGTACATATAATTGAATTTAATATATTATAAAATCCTGTTTTACTGTTACTAAATGTTCATGTGGGTCCTGAATGGCCGAGTGGCTAGCGCTCTGGCAATCGTTACCACAGGCTTCGGGTTCGAGTCCCGGTGGTGCCATGGATGTTTGTAGTGGTTAGGAACTTATTTAAGCCGTAGGTCCCGGTCTCATGTGACTGTTGGGCGTAGAGCTGATAACCCTACCCCGTAAATCTCTCGCCTCGAAATCCAGCAGTAGGTAGACGACCTCGGTCCACAATGGGATGTTGCGCCAATGATGATGATATGTTCATGTAATTTTAAATTACTGAACGTAAAGTTTGATGCGAATTAATTTTAATTTTATTTCCTCCCTGTAAAAGAAACGTTTTGGTTTGTCACTTTACGGTCATCTTGTGCACACGTTTTGTTAAACAGACCGGGACCTACAGTTTAAAGTGGATTCTGAACCACTACAAACATCCATGGCACCCTCCGGGATTCGAACCTGAAACCTGTGCCACTGAGCGCCAGAGAGCTAGCCGCTCAGCCTTTCAAGCCCCTTGTAAAAGGAAGTAGTAGCAATAAGTTTTCTAATCCAATTAATTATTTAATCCAATAATCAATCCAATTATTTAATAGGAAAATAAGAAAACAAAATTGCAATAAAAGAAAAATATTATCTTAAAGAAATTTATATAGTACAGAATCTGTAAAAAAGACGCATTTCTATATATACTAATATGTCCAAAAAAGATGACAAATTTTCAATTTAAAATTTTCGGGTCTCATGGAATTTCCTTTTCTTTTTTCTTTATTAGGTTGCTGGGACTGTCCTTGGAATGGAATTAAATGGAATAATATTATGTCATTTAATTATTCCAATTATTCTAACGCTGACAATATACTTCGTTAAAGTCAAACTGCCTGTATAATTTTTACTATTAATACACATAATTTAATTTGATGCGCAATTAACCTATTGTCAAAGTCTGACACACACATGAGTTTTGGACTCAGAGAACTATTAAATTAAATAATTTTATTTTCAACACAAAAAAACTGGTTTTTCTTCAAATTTGTTTGATTTTGAAGAGAGTACCATTAAATAATAAGCAAAATTATTTAATTATCTTATTTGAAGTGAGCATTTAGTAAGACAACTTTATTGTGCGTAATAAACTTCCAATAAAAATTAAACCATCGACAACAACAAAGGCAAGCAAATTTTCAGAAAAATATTCTCCAATGTGTACTCGAGAAACAAATTAGATATGTTTTAAAAACTGACATGCAGCAATATGAGAATATATCCACGATATTTAGAAGTTTTTATAAATGTTTTTAATAAGATTGATCGAAGCAGAGTTGCTAATTAAAAGGATTTTATATTTGAATAATGTAGACTCCTGGCTTCCATATTAGGGAATTTTTTAAGGTAATATATACTTTTAAATTGAAAAATTAATTTAGTAAAATAACAATTAATAGTCTTTATGGTTGCGATCAAACAGTTGTTCTACTCTATAATGTAATATACGCAAAGAAAATACCTGATAATGCGTTTCTCAACCTTTGGTGTTATCGAATATATCACATCGGTTTGCCAACTGCTAGTATTGAATTTTGGAGAAAAGATCAAACAAAAATCATGTTTTACTTTTGCATTTCACAAATATCGCCCTAATATATTTTCGCCCGAATTTTTAACTTAATAATGGGATATAAAATCTGCTTATTATGCTACATTTAGAGAGATGTCAAACCTGCAATAATTGTTTTGAAAAAATAAGCGATATTTATAAGGATTAGTGATTGTGTATGATGAACTTCAATATAACGTGCAAATTTAATTTTTAAAATGTGCAGTGAGACTGCTCTAATTGTCTAATATGACACGCGCCAATGTAACGCTCCATTTAATCTGAAGCACCTTCTCGAGCATGACATGGTGAAGAGCCATGTTTTCTGTTAAACCCAAATACTTTCCGCTACTTTGTATGCTAGGTTATGAACCTTTCTGTGCAACAAATTGCTGATCAGTTGTATGCATTTATTTAATTTCACAAAAATTATTCTGGAAATGAATATACTTATTTTTTTTTACAATTTTGAGTGAGTTTAATTTGATAGTAAAATTAACGACAATTAAAATGTTTTTCTAATTTGGAAAACAATAAAATTACGATAGTATTATACGAAAATTTACATTCAAATAAGCTGTAATATTCATTAAAAGATATATTATTAAAGATATATTGTGCAACTTTAAAAATTTTGTGCAATAATCTATATTTCACTTGTATACATTTATTTAATTTCCCAAAAAAATTATTCTTAAAATAAATATGCTTATTTATTCAATAAAACTTCGAATGAGTTTAATTCTGTGGTTAAATTAAGGTGATTTAAAGTGTTTGATGAAATTATTGTTTTAAAAATCCGAAATGGTATTACACAAAAATTTACATCCAATTAAGCTGTAATATTCACTAAAAACCGGCAATTACAGATTTAGAGACACATTACAAGACTAAATTCAAATAAACAAACACAAAGTGAAGAAATACATTCATTGGCACAAATTTTTATTACGCAATATTTCTCTATTTACAGACATAAGATAAAAACTTTACTGAGCATCACTTTAAAATAATTAAAAATTTGAAATTTTCAACAGGAGATCCTTTAAAAATGAATTTTAATTAAAACTAGAAATATAAGCAAAACTTACATTTTCCTAAATTACTAGCAATTATCTATGTAACAAATTTATATTGTTCAGAAAAGTCGTTTAAAATATTCTGATGGAATAAATTCCCATTCTTCATATTTATCTTCATATTTATCTTAATAAAAATATTTAAATTAATATTTTAAATCTGTTTTCAAGCAAAATAATTTTTGATATAAATTTTAAAATACATTTTAAAATTATTACGTGTAGATTCTATTAGTTGAATATAGAATATCACACTTAATATAAGTGAAATATAGTTAACTCAACAATTACAAATTTTCCAATTTTAATGAAATTGTCGCTACAAATTAAATGAACTAATTTTATAGTTACACTTGCACTGCTAGTAATTTTATTTTTATACATTTACAAACAATCTCTTATTTTGTATTTGATATGAAAGAAAATGTGAGACTGTGGCATGTTATTTCTGCCTTAACTATTGTAAAGGAACATCCATATTTGAAATAACAATAAAGTAGTTTTGAAAAACAAATTCTCTCTTCATAATAAGTATGTATATATTTATAATTAGCGTTTGAGACGTAATTAGTAAACCTAATTTCAAAAACATGTTTAACGGATTAGCATTTCTTGCACTGTTATAAAAAATTTGCTTATATCTGCAAAACATCAAATAATACTTAATAAATCGTGTACTGCGAATCAATATAAAAACACTTTTTATGCATCTAAAATTTTATTGGAGAATTAAAATTATATAAATTATGACAAATACAAAATGTAAATATACAATATTATTAAAAAATTAATTATGATACAGTAAAACAATTTTGAGACAGTTGAACAACTCAAGTCAAATCTTAAAAATCCTTTAAAAACTATTTTTCAGTTTAAAACAATACTTATGCTGCATTAAATATAATGTCTGTCTTTTATTAAAAAAAAACAATTTTTTTCTATCCAATTGAACTTACATTTCATACAGTTGAACGTGCTTATATACATTAACTTACACATGCCGAACGATTTAGCTCAATATAGAGGAATTAGTTTTTTTTTGAGTTTCATTATCGTATACCAAAATATTGTACAGGGACAGCAGCATAGGATTACATTTTTATATTTTTAAAATCACAATGCAAAATAAGTTTTGCCTTCTATTATTACAATGTTCGTTTTGTTAGGAGTGTTGTTTCCCTCGGCGAGTGATGTTTGACTAGCAGATGTGCTAGGAGGGTCCTCGGGAGTTGCAGATGAGTCTGTAGGTGGGCATACGCCTTCTCCGAGTTTGCCAGAGTGTTCTGTGGTACAAGACCGCATATGTTTAGTCAAATTACATTTGAATTTGTAATTTTTTTTACACTTTTCACAAGCGTGAGCTCTTTCTTCAGAATGTGTTTGGTTATGGATATTTAGTTGTGACTGGCGAGAGAACGTCCTGCCACATTCTTCACAAAAATAATGCATTTTTCCCGTATGAAATTTTTTGTGAGCGTCCATATATTCCTCTCGAGATATTATGAATGTTTTTCCACATTCTTCACAAAAATAACTCTTTTTCTTAGTGTGGATTTTCTTATGTACTTTTAATTGGTGCTTTAGACTGAATTTTTTTCCACAAGTGTCACAATCGAAGGGTTTTTCTCCCGTATGGATTATCTCATGTCTTTCCAAATGAGATTTAGATGGGAACGCCTTCTGGCAGTATTCACACTGATGACGCTTTTTTAGATGCACTTTGGACAAATGTTCTTTTAATTTTTTTTGCAATTCAAATTGTTTCCCACATTTCATGCAGTTGAATAATTCTTCAGTTGTTGTTGTATCCGAAGAAGACATATTGGAGACTTTGCAACTAGGATTAATTTAAAAAACTAAAAATTTAAAACAGTGTATGTGAAATGCAGTTATCATTTGTAGACCTTTATTGAATTTCTACACAATCCATTTGGTTCATATTTTGTGTTGCCAATTTTTTTTGTATTAGTTCTTTTTATTATTTTTATTTACGAACTACGCACTATATCACGAATTAATCATAGGTTAGAAAATCTTGAAAATTTTCCCACTTTATTATTGAAATTTCAGGTTAATTTTATTAAATTTTGTTGTTAAAATTAATAATTCTGAAAATTATTAAATACTAACTACATTTTCCTAAACATAAATTAACACAGATAATTAAGTTAAAAAAATTCTTTGTCAATTTATAGTTTACTTAAAAGAATATGCATGATTGTTTTAGCTTTCTTTTACAATTTTTTTGTCATATGAATACACGGATGTTATCAATGACACTCTGAGTTTAAATACATCATATTGAGCCAAAATATAGTAGTAACACAGTCTTATGTACCTATGGTCTCGAAGATGCACCTAAAACTGTTATGCTAGAATTTGATTGGAGGAATTTGTTTTAGAAAATACATCTTATATTTTCCGAACTTCGTTTGCAGTGTTTTATTCTCGCTTATGCAAAATTGTTCTGATTTTTCCCCTGCATACTCAAGTGGTAAAGGCTTAAAAAAATAGAAATCAATTTTGTTAAGTATTACAAGCATATTGATTTTTGAAATTTACACTTCCTTTTTGAAAGCATGACTTGCCCGCCTTCTGCATAATTATGCAGCAAAAATAAAAAAATAAAAAAACTCAATTACTTCTCGTGTTGAAAAAAGGATAAAATAAATGTATAAAAAAGTATATAAATAAATAAAATATTATAAAACACTGCATGAAATCCTGATAACACACTCGCAGTTATTTAATCAAAAATAGTCAATAAATATAGTTCAGAATGAGATTTAGAAACGGAATAAAAACACATGTAAAAAGTACACATGCATACTTTTGTACATGTCTAAATAAGATTAAGACAAGTTTTAAGAGTTCGGAACCAATATAAATAATTTTTCTACAGCAATTCCTGAACCGAATAGGTTCTCATTGGTTAATCCAAGAAGAACAACAAAATAGATTTCAAAGAAATACCAGATGCTTTGCCGATGAGAGTAAAAACAATAAATATTACATTATCTTTCTTATGTGAAATTGAAAGAACTCAAACAACGAACTTAATTATAAAGATATACTTAATTATAAAATTCCTTGTATTACAATTGCTAATATAGAAATAAAAGGGATCAAATAAATAATTATTGAAAAAAAGATGCAATTCCAGTATACTTCTTTTAAATATTCTCGTAGTTTGTGAAATTGGTGCTTTTCTAAGCAAGTTTGGCGATGGTATAGATGCTGGTTAGTGGTTCTGAAATTATTTTAATTTGCATGTCCCGGTCTAATTAGCCGAAATTGTGCAGAAAATGACAGTAGAGTGAAAACCAAACCTAATCAAATTGCCGTACAATTTTCAAATATCGATGATTTTATATTTGCCTGATATGTACCAGAGAGCGCTGTCGATGGGTGTTGAAGGGAAGTCATCGCCCAGACCTCTCAGCATTAGCATATCACAAAGAGAAATTACTGAAAACATACACTAACAAAAAAGAAGTCGATTACAGATGTATTGTATAACGTGTCGCATACGAATCTATGAGTCATTTAATTCCTTGACGGCAACATAGGCAGGCATCGTCTTCTAACATGAGCACTCTTCTACATTAGCCGGACACTAAAACACTTGTCACGTATCGGGTATTTGAACCTTGATTTCTTCACTTCGTTTCTGCTGTCTGATAGCCAATTGTCCAGTGTTCTGACTTTTTTTGTCACCAAACGCTACAGCTTGGAATCCTGGTGATGACATGGATGTTTGTGAGTGGTTAGGGATATACGTTATGTCCCTGTCTACTTAGCCTAAATTGTGTACAAATGGCAAGCAAAACCACTTCTTTTCTATAAGATTTTCGGGTTTGATTTTGGTTTGTATCTCTAAGGTCACTTTTTTGCTAACTAGGGCTAATTGGATCGAGACCTACATTTTAAAATAAAGCAAATGAGGTGAAAAAAATATTTACGACATAAAAATATCATTTTAATGAACTGGAAGT
>BPLQ01000612.1:0-61100 GCA_021605075.1 Caerostris darwini | reverse complement strand
CTTGATTGCCTTTTGATGAGTAATTCTGAATAAAGTAGTGTTCTATCCTACAGAGAGTAAGGCAGAGTTCTATCCCGGTTGTCAGAGTTCTGCTCAATCCAAAAAAAAAGCTAACATAAGATATTTTTTTAGCAGCAAGTATTTTGTACAAGAATTTCCTTTTTTTTCTTCTTTCAGTTATCCATTAAGAAACTTCCCTCTGACAGAGTTGAAAATACTTTCACGATATCTGGCCTTAAACAGGCTGTAATATTCTTCTTAATACTATGATAGTCAATATTGGCATCCGGTTGTGGAAGGTTAGATCCATAACATATTAAATGGAATTTTTTTTTTTTTATAAAAATAGCTATCCTTGTCATCCATTGATCAAAAATCATTTTAATCCATTTAGAATAAGTTTCACCGAAGTCAAGCATCATTGGGCGCGGTCAGTACTGGGGTGGGTGACCACCTGGGAACACCGCGTGCCGTTGGCAAATTTGGGACCTGAATGGCGCTCTGGTGGTCTAGCGCTCTGGCGCTCGGTGCCACAGGTTTCGGGTTCGAATCCCAGCGGTGCCATGGATGTTTGTAGTGGTTCGGAATCCACTTTAAGCCGCAGGTCCCGGTCTCCTATGACTGTAAGAACGTCACGGAGCCAAAGTCAGGCTTCTATCTACGGGTGCTCCATCACAACAGAAGCTGCTTCCTTCCCCTTCAATCATGAGTACGTATGGGCTCGTGGGCTTGGCCAGCCAAGCGGGATAAGAAACAACAACAACAGAATACGTTTTAGGAATATACTTCAAATTTTTGTAACTTTTCATATGGGATGAGGCGATTTTCTTGGCGATTAAAAATTTAAAAAAAACCTTAATTAACCATTTCCATTACCATAACCATTAACCTTAAACTATTATCAAATTAAAAAAAAACCCTTAATTAAATGTAAATTGAATGTTTCTAAATGTGACGATTTTATTCCGTCAATAAATGGAATAATTTTTTATAGTTCTTTCTAAGGGAATTATGTAAACTATGTTAATTATTATTGCATATACATTTGTAGTAATAATTAGCGTGTATTATTTGTAATAATAATTAACGTGTAGCATTGCATAATTCTGATAAATAAATCTGTGAATATTGATCCAAACAATCCATGTGTTTTTTTTTTTTTTTTTTTTTTTTTGAGGAAATACTAGTAGGCAAGGCTCCAAACGGTGATTGCTCTCTTCTGCGGGTGGACCCTATCCCTGCTTAGTATACCACTACTACTACACCACACCACACCACTGATTAAAAAAAAAGTCACCGTGCCTAGAGCTGAGTTATAGTTTGGGAATGATGTGGGTGAGAGAAGCCTCATTGGGCCCTGTCACGCTCATATAAAACAGGGACCTACATCCATCTCTTAAAGTGGATTCCGCACCGCTACAAACATCCATGGCATCGCCGGGACTCGAATCCGAAACCTGTAGCACCGAACGCTAGACACTTGGCCATTCAAGCGCCTCCCTGCTTAATATAAAAATCTTCTGATAATCCATGAGCTACCTGATGGCCAATTGCCTAGCGCTCTGGCCTTTAATACCACAGGCTCCAGGTTGGAATCTTGGCGGTGCCATGGAAGTTTGTGAGGGGTTCGGAATCCACTTTAAACCGTAGGTCCCTGTCTGTTTAGCCCACGTGTGCGTAAGATGACCGTAGAGCGACAAACCAAACCAAACTGATACGCCAAGTGCAAAATGCTTAAAATGCTTTTTTTCTTTATCAGATGCGAAAACGAAACATACCTAACTGCCAACTGCATAACGACGCGAGATAAGCAATTAAGCCGCCACAATTCATCTTCAAACCGCCTTCGACTGATCGTTGCAAGGCTGATAGCACGATGGGAAGTGCTTTTTCTTTTTATTTCTTTTATTTCTGCTGTTACCTGCACATTTTCTTTATCGTTTTCCTGCAGCCTTGAACACATAACATTTGCGCTTCCCACCCCCACCCCTTCCCTCCTTCTGCAACGATCTCCAATCTTTTTTTATTACTGTTTTCAACTGTTTTTTTTTTTTTTTAAGCGGGAAAAAGCGAAGGATCGGAACAAAGGTGAAGGAACATTGCATAACACATGCGTTGTCTGTTTGCGAGCGGATTATTAAAAAATAATAATAATAATCTTCTTTTCAAAGCGACAACAACACACTTTTGCAGATAACGTTGTTTATAACGTTTACTGTTGGTGTTGTTTGTTTAGGATTTTGAAGATTCTTTAAACGACGGAGTAAAACGTTCATTCGATATTGGAATAAACACTGCAACCTGAAACCTTGAATTGCTTTGCTTTTGATACTGCTACTGGTTCGGTTTGATTTGCCGCTCTACGGTCATTTTTTTGCACACTTTGGGCTAAACAAACCGGGACCTACAGTTTAACGTAGATTACAAACCACTCACAAATATCCCTGCCACAACCAGGATTCGAACCTGAAGCCTGTGATACCAAAGGCCAGAGCGCTGATTCTGATACTGGAGCAGGACTCGATTGAATCAAGAATCAATATAAATAGTTATGGTTCGATTCAGGATTATACATTGTTTGGATCGATATAACATTGGCTTGGGACCAATTCTTTAATCATGAATCGATTTAACGTAAGTCTGGGATCAATTCTTCAATCATGAACCGATATAACATTGATAGGGTACGATTCTGTATCTGGTATCTAACATTGTTTCAGTTCGATGAAGGATCACATATCGATATAGCATTGTTAGACTTCGATTCTATGTCATGCATCGATATAACGTTATGGTTCGATTCAGTGTTATACATAGTTTGAATCGATATGACATAGGTTTGGGTATTATGCTCAAATAAAATTTAAGGATCCTAAAGTGTTTAATGGGGCTTGATGGCCTAGTGACTAGCGCACTGTGTCACAAGTTTCGGGTTCGAGTCCCGGCGGTGCCATGGATGCTTGTAGTGTTCAGAATCCACTTTAAACAATAGGTCTTGGACTAATGTGACTGCAGAGCGTTGGAGGTATCCCGTAAAAAGAAAACATCTAGTCTCGAAATTTGTCAACAGGCAGACGGCCATGGCCCACTGTGGGGCTATTGTGCCACTGATGATGAGGAAAGTGTTTAATGTTGTTTTAATTATTTTGGTTATAGTTTGGTTTAGTTTATCTTCTCTCTTTTTATAGTATCAACAGATTTTTAGTAGCGTTTTGGTATCGATTGTAAAATGGGAGAAATAGAGAGCTTTATTAAGAACCTGAAATTCCTCAGGGCGTTAGAAGTTATGGTGGTATTTATAAGGAACATTTTGCATCTTTTTGATGGCCCATTAAAATTGCTACAATGACTTAATAACTATACTTAATTATGAAAGTTTACATAGAAATATCCGGAACCACCATCTGGGTATTATTAGGATAACCTTTTCACCCATAGAAAATTTTTAAAGGATGGCGAAATACACATTAAAAAAAAAAATGCATGAAAACATTTTTTATTTGATGTTGAAATATCTACCACGTGCAAAAGAGAAAAGACAAAAAAATTACTAATTTTTTTTACGAGCTCGAGCATACGAAGGATAGGGCTGTGGGCTTTCCAATCTAGGGTGCTTAGTTTGACTCTCAATAAAAAGATACTGAGCCGAAAGTTTCCGTTCTATGCTGGGAACGAACGTGATAAATCCGCAGGCCAGAATGTCCCTTGGGTCAGAGCATAAAGAGAAGGGAATATGAACATCCAGAATGGAATTTTTGGAATTCCTTCTGGGAAACTGATTGGTTTTGTTTGTCGCTCTACGGTCATTTTGTGCACACCTAAACTGACTGGGACCTGCAGTTTAACATAACAGCCTATGGTACCGAAGGCCAGAGCTCTTGCCGCTAGTCCATCAGACCATCGTGGAAAACTGAAGCAACTCAACGTGGTTGCTAGTGCAGCAAACTTTCCTTTTTGATGGTCTGCGGCCTGATGGCCAGTTGGCCAGCGCTCTGGCCTTTGGTACCACATATTTCAGGTTCGAATCCTGGCGTTGGTATGGATGTTTGTAGTTGCTTGGAATCCTCCTTAAAAACTGTAGGTCCTGGTCTGTTTAGCCCTCGTGTGCACAAAATGACCGCAGAGCAACAAACCAAACCAATCTTAGTACACTTTGTATAACGCTGAATTTGCTGCATTTTTTCTGTAGTTCCAACCGATAATAACTGTAGTCAAAGTGTATCACATTCAAATACAACAAAGATGTATTATTCCACTTGGTTTTATGTATGCTTAATATATGTATGTTTTATTAATAATAAATGGAATATTCATGAAAATCGTAATTCTGAAATCAGGCTCCGCTCAATCAGGTTTCTTCCTCAGCGAAAACATTAACGCGGAAAATTAAATTTTAGCGAGCGAGCGAGGTTAAATTTTTTTTTTATGTAAACAAGCTGATTTTATTATTTCCATTACATCAGGGGTGGTCAACCCAAATGATCTTGCGGGCCACTTTAGAAATGCATCCTAACTACGCGGCCCGCATCTAAAATTACACATCCCCCTATTAGATTGAGACCCACTGTAGACAGTTTTTGGGAGTGAAAAATTGAAACACAATGAGTTATTATTATTGAGTCTACTATTATTCTTACATGTAAACACAGATAATATACTAATAATGCTACTAAACGCACATTGTAATGAAATACAGAACACTCAAAATGAAATATAAATATAAATGAAATAAAAAAATAAATTTATTAAAAGCTGTTTATTTCACTAGTGCGCTATGTGTTTCTCCACTCTTTCGCTTAGCTTTTGCAAATCGATCTCCATTTGGGTATTCGCACATCGTAATGGGTGTTGCAGTCCGTTATATTAGAGAGTGTTTTGTGTTGGGTTCATTTCATTTTAGATAAAAAAAAAAACGATTCGAAGTGTATCATACATTCGCAAGAATATTAGTTTAAAATCAAAGCTAATTATTTCTCATAATTCAACAGTTCATTTTTTAATATATGGACGAGCACATAATATGTTTTTTGAATACATTGGTTTTCATCCCTTTGGCCATTCTAAGAGAAATATATTTTGTGAAAGTGGGATACATCTCATTGGTCGGAAAAATATTCAAGGCGGGCCGCGAGTTTTGCCACCCCTGCATTACATGCTACGGACATTCTATAGTTTTGTGTTCACTACAATAAAAATTTTCTTCGAATCCTTTTAATACAGCAGCAATAAGAATTTAAAAAAAATAGTGAAACCTGTATTTTTTATGTGCAAGGGGATTATAATTAAAGTCCCACCTTCAAAATGCTGTCAAAAAAGAACCCCCCGTCACGATGAGTTCACATTTGAACTGAAGATACTCGAAGAAGGGGGAAACGGTACTGCATAAAAAATAAATAAATAAATAATAAAAAAAAAAACCGTTCAAAAGTTTATCAATAGATGGCCCCTGTAAGAGGTATAAAGAAAGCGAATTCGAGATGCACATTGAACCCACTGTAGTGTTCAATGTGCTGAGGGGTTTTGACGGAAAAAAAGGACTTCCAAATCCATCAACAGTTGTGACAGAGTGAAAGCCCATACACCACGCCGAAGTCATACACAATTGAATGGGAATAACCGGTGGAACCTTTTTTGGATACCGTACCGTTTCCCCCTTCTTCATGTATCCTCCGTTCAAATGTGAACTCATTGAGACGAATGGTTCTTTTTTTTACATCATTTTGAAAAGGGGACTTTAATTATAATCACCCTGTATTTTCTTAATAAAAACAGACATCGAAATGCATAGGACGAGTTTATTTTGCAATACCCGTTCATTCCGGATTTACAAAACCGGAATAAAAAGTTAAAAAATTTTCCTGTGAAAGCAATAAAAATATAGACATCCTGTTTTGTCGCTCGCGCGAGAGATGAATTCTCGGGAAAAGTCTTTTAAACATTCCTTTTTTATGTTTCACAAAAGGAACAGAGCTGACATTTTACGAGGCGGAGGCCAGACGCGTCTCAATTTGTTGGTCCCAATAAATGGTTTCTTGAACTTTCCTGTCGAATGACGGAGGATTGGCGAGACATTAAAAGCAAAACAGTACGAAGTCTGAAATTAATAAGAAAAATCTAGAAGCAATTAATATTGTTGACATGGCAAAGTGCGTGAAACCTCAAAAAACACAAGGAATATTCTATCATAATTTACTACTGTGCCCAAAAAGTAAGACCCATTTTCAATTTAAAATTCCCGAGAACCATGGAATTTCAATTTTTTTTTTTTTTTAGGTTGCTGGCACTGTCTTTGACATCTGTGTGAAATGTGATGTCAAAATATTCATTAGTGTTTGAGTTACGCTTGGCTTTGTGAGACAATTTTGTTTGCAAAAACGTATAGAATAGTGCAAAAGGCATTCGGTGAACATTCCTATATCGCAAAGAAATGTTTAGAAGTAGTTTAAACAGTTCAAAGAAGGCAGAGAACGCGTTGAAGACGAAGAGCTCTCTGGTCTGAGCGCACCGACCCTCAACCTTTGGGTGGTTTCAAACCGTCGATTTACAAATTAGAGACCTTGCTGATGATGTAGGAATTTCAAAAGGGTCGGTCCATTTCATTTTGGACCTCAAACGCGTCCAATCTCGATGGGTACCGAAAACACTGAATGCGCCAGCTCACACTGCATTGATTCTTCGTGACCTTTTCGCTAAAAATGAAACGCATTTCGTTCCGCAACCACCTGGCTATTTTCCTGGCTATTCCCTAAACTCAAAAGACCACCTCCGGGGACACCATTTTGAGTCGATTGAAGGGATTCAACGTGAATCGCCGAGTGCTTTGAAGGTCCTCCCTACCAATGACTTTTTATCATGCATTGAGGATTGGAAAAAAAAAGTTGGCATAACTATTTCACTACACCATTACAGGACAGGCCTTTTGGTTGCATGGCAGGGAAGGATCGAAATGTAATGCAAAAATCACAGCAGAAGAAGTAAGATCTCTTCCATGAAAATCTGTGTCAACACGTATCATTGTCAGCAAGCAATTCATTGTTGTGGCTATTTTTGACTCTAGTCCACATGTATTTACGTTTGTAAGGGTGCAATGAACATCAGACAGGGTCAAACGAATGGTCCTACATTGTCATTTCAGACGAATCACGATTCTGCCTACAACATCATGATGGCGTAATCCGAGTCTGGAGACATCTTGATGAGAGGTCGTACAACTATTGCATTGTGCATAGCCATACCGGTCGTTCCACTGGCATTGCGATTTGAGGTGGGTCTGAATGGCCGAGTATCAAACGCTCTGGCGCTAGGTGCCATAGGTTTTGAGTTCGAGTCCCGGTGGTGCCATGGATGTTTGGAGTGGTTCGGGGATTCAGGATAAGTGTTTGAATTCTTTTTTTACTTGCAATGATGGATCTCGTGCTTCACTGATCTATGTCACGAACTGCCCATCGACAGACGATGAGAAGAGGACATTGATTTCCTCGACGACTTTTATGGTCCACTTCCTCCAATGTCCATTGTAAACGTCGTACGGGAGGAAAACTGGAAAACTCCCACCAGACAGCCCGTCGAATCACAGACTTGATTACAGTCCGCATCAAATCTCCTCGTTTCTCCTTGTAAAGCTACAGATGTATCGTGCTCATCTGCACCCCAGACACGGCAGTTTTATTTTGAATCCAGCAGGCCATTTTGGCCAACTGCCTTATACGGCCTAGCGATGAAATGGCTAACCCTCTGGCCTTTGGTACTACAGGTTTCAGGTTCGAATGGCTAACACCAAAAGGCTAACCCTCTGGCCTTTGGTACTACAGGTTTCAGGTTCGAATGGCTAACACCAAAAGGCTAATCCTCTGGCCTTTGGTACTGCAGGTTTCAGGTTCGAATGGCTAACACCAAAAGGCTAACCCTCTGGCCTACAGGTTTCCTGGCAGTGGCATGGATGCTTTTGAGTGGTTCGGAAACTGTCGCACGCACAAGATAATCGTAGAGTAACAAACCAAACCAAACCGAACTGCCTTATTGATGACGTCTTACGTATGAAAACACGACGGTAAATTATTCGTAATTATGTAATTCGGTTATTATGTTTGTAAGCCGACTGGTTATATTTATCTCGTTTTAATCGTCATGCGGCCTTGATTAAAACCACACTGAGAAGGGCAATTCACTAAGACGTAATAATAACAGCATTGAGGGATGAAGGATTGGATTAGCTGCGACAGAGATTTCAGTTGCAGTTAATTAAGAAAATAGTCAAAGGAAGAAAAAAGAAAAAAACTTCTCACTACAAATCAGAGACGGAGTAACGTCGCTGCGCTTGTTAGAACTTCCTGGTGTTTTCAACCGAAAGAACCTTCATTGTTTTCGGCTATCCTTGAGATGTAATTTATGAAAAGAAAACGAGTTTCTCTTCGGCAGGCGTTCGCCCAAGTGATAAAACGCAGATTTAAAAATATTAAAAGATGGTTCTGAAATCACAAGCGAACGGATCCATTAGCCTTTCGTTAAAAAAAAAACATAAAACAAAAGAAAATTCATGGATGCCTTAAATCTGCGCTGCAGCTTTTTTTGATGACCCAGGGGGCATTCGTCTTCGAGGAAAATACTGCAAGGTAGCTGTTAGAACCGACCTAATTTATTAGATAACCTTTCTTACAAATGAGAGGTTAGGTTCAGTTTGTTTAGCTTAAGAACATGTTTTACTCGGCCATCGCGTCTCCCTCTCATCTCATCGATTGTATTGGTGCCTCTGTTAAAAAAAAAGGCAAATGAAATTTTCCAGAAAAGAGGGTTCTTGTGGACAGTTTTTGATATGATTGATGCAGCATGATCTACTGGACTTGGTTTAATTATTAGCTAAATCAAGGAAAGATGAGCAAGTTTTTTTTTTAACTTAAGAACACATGTTTTACAGGATTTTAAGGACTTTTGTTCTAAATTTCAAAACTATCAGAAAAATATTTTAACTTTCTTATGGGACTGTAAATAATAAAAATGCACTTCTGAGCAACAAAACAATTGAAATTCTCAGCAACAAAAGATGTAATTATAAGCAATAAAAATGCAATGCTGAACGATAACGAAAATTTAATTCTAAACAAGAACAAAAAACACGATTCTAAACAACAACATAAAAGATTTTATTTTAAACAACAAAAAAAAAAAAAAATAATTCTAAAAATAGCCTTGCAAGAAAAATTCAAAAACGCAATTGTAAATAAGACTAAAAATTCATATTTTAAACAACAACAACAAAAATTACAATTCTAAACAAGAACAAAAAAAAAATGCAATTTAAAATATAGCCTAAGCTCACTTGAAAGAAAAATTGAAAAACGTAGTTCTAAACAACAACATTAAAAATTCTATTCTAAACAACAACAAATTTGCAATTCTAAACAGGAACAAAAAAAAAAAAAAAACAATGAAAATCGCCTAAATTCACTTGCGAGAAAAGTTCAAAAACGCAATTGTTCAAAGCAAATTGTCAAAAGCAAAAAAAACAACAAAAAAAAAATGCAAAACTAAAATCGCCTTAAAATTTCACTATAAAAAACAACAACAAAAAAAAATTTGTAAACAAATAACAAAAAAATTTCTATTCAAAAGAACAAGAAAATTCAAACTAAACAACAAGAAAATTCAATTCTAAACAAAAAAAAAAAGGCAATTCTAAAAATAGCTTAAGCTCATTTGCAATTTAAGGCCAAAATACACAATTGTAAGCAGCAACAATACAAATTGCAATTCTAAACAACAACAAAATGCAATTCTAAACAACAACAACAAAAAATTGCCGTTGTAAACAACAAAGAAAAAAAATGCAATTTAAAAACAGACTAAGCTCACTTGCAAGAAAAGTTCAAAAACTTTCCATTTCGTACGATAAAAATAAAATTTCAAGTGCGCTGTCATTTTAAGCAAAAGCCACGTGAATGCAGAAATCAAAAATCACTTTTGGGGATATTTTTTGTCTTGTTCGTGAGCCAACACAGAATTCTTTGCGGATGCGCCACTTTTATTTACAAACGGAAGATATAAATCGGATTAACAAGTAGAAAGAAAAGATAATGGTTTTTAAAAAACATGACATACACAATTACATGCATGCTGTGTGTTTCCAAATTGCAATGTTTCCGAATCTTTTCTAATGTGGAATATTTTAGAGAGTTACCAGTTGGGGTGTTCCGGATCATATTTAACATAAAAAAAACCCCGTATTTTATGTTTAAAACTTAATCAAAAACTTTCTTTAATTTTATGTAAGCCATTCATTGAGTTAAATTATTTTTCAAATAACTATCATCAAAACTTTAAATTTAAACTTATTTTTAAAACGTTTTTTATCAATGTTTTTTTTTATTTATGATTCCTTATATTACATTTAATGCATTTAAGATGTTGTTGTAGCTAATCCTCCATGTCCTGCAGTGCGGGACAGACATCCGATGATTAATGTACTCATGGATGGAGGAAGGGATGCAGCTTCTGTTGTGATGAAGTGGTCGTAGGTAGAGTCTGACTTGGCTCCGTGACGCTCGTACAGTCTTATGAGACGGGGACCTTCGGTTTAAAGTGGATTCTGAACCACTACACACATCCATGGCACCGTCATGACTCGAACCCGAAACCTGTGGCACCGAGGCTAGACACTCAGCCCTTCAGGCCCTTATTTAAGGCATATTCCGTGCCACTATTAAACACTGGAACTTTCTTTTCACCTTTCGAAAGAAACACTGGTCAATCATTGGCGGTGTTTCTCTCGACCAGATAGCCAGTCGCTTTTCACCACACTCATACAGAGGGTTCTGGTCTTTGGTATCCCAGGCTTCAGGTTCGAATCCTGGCGGTGGCATGGATGTTTGTGAGTGGTTCGGAAACCACGTTAAACCGTAGGTCCAGGTCTGTTTAGCCCTCGTGCGCACAAGATGACCGTAGAGCGACAAACTAAACCTAAACTAAACATACAGAGGGCTGTGGTCACCATTCTTGGGAGTCTGTTTGACAGATAAGGACTCTTTTATAATTTTTCCCAAAATTCTAGGAATGAATGCTAAACTGAAACTTTAAGGAGGCCAATCCATTGCTTCCTCCCATAATGCAACCAGTAGGCTTATTGTAACGCCTCTGCCAATACTACACCTATAACGACTTCAAGAAGAGGGCCACTTTCAGATTCAGGGGAACGCTTTCGTTTTTATTCACAAGCATTACATATATATATATAAACATAATTATATTTTTAAAAAAAAATGAAAATTAAAGATAATTTGATTCGCAAGTGCAGTTCACTCCAAGGTCGGTGATTTTCTCGAGTCTACGGTGAATCTGTTTCACCAGGTCTGCGTGTGGTGCGTTTAGCTTGAAGATAAGTTACGGACGTGCAGTAACACTACCCCCCATAACGGTCTACAGTCACATTAGACCTGGACCTACGGCTTACAGGGGATTCCGAACCACTACCAACATCCGTGGCACCGGCAGGACTCGAAACCTAAAACTGTGGTACAGAGCGCTAGCTACTCGGCCACTCGGCTCCTCTTAGAATTCTGTATATATATATACATATACGCTCAAGAGCCAAAACATTATGACCCCCTGTCAATAACAAGTTGGTCCACCTTTGGCGCGCAACACAGCTTCAACCCGCCTTGGCATGGATTAATACCACTTCCACCTGATCACGTGCCTTCTACGTCATCCGGGCGAGTTCATTGCAAAATGTAGGGGTGGTCATAATGTTTTGGCTCTTGAGTGTATATATATACAGAACTCTAATTGCAAATCATAAAAATTAAAGATAATTTGACTCAAAGTGCAGTTCACTTTAAGGATGGAGATTTTCAGTGTTCTCGAACCTGCGACGAATCTCAAAACACGTGGTTTGCGGCAGGCCTTAACTATAACACGGCGTGATACACGAAACCACACGATTCACTTTGGAAACAGGTAGAAACTTCGGCCTATTCAGTCACATCAGAGGAAAAAAGAAAAACAACACTTCTGGTCGATACGTCGGAGAACTTCAGCAAAAAAAACTCTTTTTAAGACAATACGTTAAGTAAGAAGGGGTGCCAGCTTCACTCACTTCTCATTGGAGAAGACACTTTCTCATCCCATGATCACCTATCATGATACAGCAACTCATAGTGTAGTCCATATGCCATCTATAATTGTTTTGACATGTGATAATTACACAGACAATCACTAATTTCCTGAGTCTCATTATCCATGGCACTGAATATCTGCTATCAGATTTGAGTGACATTTTGTTCTTATTAGTTACAACACTAATTGTATGTAATATAACTACCCACAATGAAGCTCGTCTGCGGTCAAATTTGAGTGATAGGTTGTTCTTTATGTACTTGTTAAAACATATGCATTCCGTAGAATCTATATATATTTCCATATTCATAGAAGTTGACAAAAAATTATTTTGTGTCGCTCCATCATAAAAAAAAATATGTAATGCATTGGCATGAATACATTTTTTTTTGTTCTAATGCAGCTGGCAAATTCTTAGACAGCTTTGGTCTTGGATGCCTTAAGGTAAGCGCTGCACAGACGTTACTCACTTTGCATGACCCAGGAGGCGCGTGTAACTTGATGATAAGCCACGGACGCGGAGTAACAATGCCCCCGCGACGGGTACCGAACAATGGTACCGAGCGCCAGAGCGCTAGCCACTCGGCCCTTCAGGCCCTGACATGAATACATTTAAACTTATATGCAATATGCATGCTTTGAACTACAAAAATGGATACTATTCTGTAAGTATAGTGGAGTGACAGCCCATCGGATCATTTATAGCAAACATACAATATTTTTTTGAACAAAAATGCCAATAACTCCACTCTCAAATGAATCAATTGAATTTCTTTTAACTCAGTGCCTACATACCATCATTCGAAACGCAGGGTTAAATTGTCATTCGATTCTAAAAATGAGTTATGATTGTTATCGTAGGGCGGTACGGTCAGAAATATAATTTTTCAGAAAATCCAATTGATTTCTTGATTTCAGTATCCTGATAGCTTGCGATTCAATAGTTGTGTGACGACTTCTATTGACCGTTCAAATAAACTGTTTTCGAAAGTTGAAGGTCACATATTTAAAATAAAATAATAAAAAAATATAACAAGATTTTTCTAGCTTTGTAATGAATGCAATTGGATATAATTAAAAATCAAATTTAAAATAAAAAACTGAAATGTGCTCGGCCCATTTCAACTTATCCTGTGTGAACATTCGAGAATGGATGAATAAACTCAGGAATATAACAATATTTATAGGAAGCAATGGATTGGAATACTTGGATGGATTGGACTAAATTCAATAGCCACATGAATATAGCAATGTTGAAGCGATCAAGAATTCACAAAGAAGGAATTGCTCAAGAATCTCTAAAAAAATATACAAAAGTAAAATAAATGTCGTCGTAAATGAATAATGAAGTATGCCCAATTCTACAAGAAACGTTATCACATTCAATACCCAAAAGAATATATCAAAGTTTGAATATTCTAGGCATAAATGAAGAATGAAGTATTCCAAAATTTTTCGAGAATCACTATAACATTCAATAGTCAAAAGAATGTATCAAAGTTTGAAAATTTGAGGCATAAATGAATAATAAAGTATTCCAAATACAATAAGAAGTACTCTACAGCTCAATAGGCACGGGGAAATACCAAAAGTGATAAATGCGAAACTTCAAGAAGAAGGAATGGATCAACGCACTACGAGTACTTATAGCCATTGGATATACAAATGTTTAAAATCCCAAGCCAAAACATGAAAAGTGCTTTGTAACCATACTACAAAACAATTCAATCAAAAGCCAAATTCTTCAGAAAATTCCTGAAAACTAACGTTATTCATGAAGCCTTTCAAGACTTAAGGGGCCCAAAATACAATTTTCCGCCAAAATTTGCAATGGAGTTTTCACTCATTTTCGGATAATGTCACGGACCCCTAACCAGGACGACATCATGTTCACGCATGATAAAATTTCTATTATTATTATTTTTTCATCAAAATTGAGAACATGATGGAATTAAAAGTGTCAACTTCGACCTATTCAAAACGCAACTTAAGCGGCTTATGAGCAAACTGAGAGTCAGTTACGCCTGCTGCAAAAGCCAAGTTCTGGAGAATTTGGCTTTTGCTTGAAGTGTTTTGAATCACTTTTCATGTTTTGGGTTAGGATTTGAAACATTTGTATTTCCAATGGCTATAAATACTCGTAGTGCGTTGATCCATTCCTTCTTTTTGAAGTTTCACATTTATCACTTTTTTTTTCTGGTGCCTATTGATCTGTAGAGTGCTTCTTTTGTATTTGGAATACTTCGTTCTTCATTTATAACTAGAATTTTCAAACTTTGATATATTCTTTTGGCTATTGAATGTGATAACGTTTCTTGTAAAGTTTCGTGTACTTCATTCTTCATTCACGACGACATTTATCTTACTTTTGTATATTCTTTTAGTAGAGATTCTTCAACAATTCATTCTTCAGGAAGTTCTCGATCTATTCAACATTGCTGAATTCATGTGGCTATTTGATTTGGCCACTCTTGTAGTATTCCGATCAGTTACTTCCTATATCTCGTGCATTGTTAAACATTGGCCTATTCCTGAGTTTATTCATCCGTTCTCGAATTTTCATTGATAAGTTGAAATTTGCTTGAATAGATTTCAGCATTTTATCCAATTCCTTCTATTAACCCCCACTCTCCCTATATATATCTTGTTCACATTTTCAATCGTTCATGAAATACTTTTTATTCATTCACTCACGTTCAAATACATTTTTGTTAAACTTGTAGTGGATGACACTGGACGTGAATACAGTTTTTTTTCAAATATTAATTCATTCATTAAAATTTAATTCATTCATTTTAGGTTTTTTTTTAGATTTGAGTTGCATGTATCTACCCATAGAGGACGCCCGATAAACTTCAAAAAATGAATGACAATTATTTATAAAGGACTTTCTGCAATAGAGTGGGAAAAAAAAGCAGGAATTGACTTAAATTTTTTTTTTTTTATATTACTTGTTTTTTCTTGAGCTTGTAACGCGATCGGTCACATAAAAGAATTAAAAGCGTCAACTTCGACCTATTCAAAAGGCAACTTAGCGAAAGCGACTTATGAGCAAACTGAGAGTCGGTTGCGCGCACCCTTCCAAGTGAATGAAGGGGCAGCCAAAGTCTTTGGACAGGCTCCACGATTCAGAGCATTCCCTCACCGTGATAACACAGTTTTAGTTTTCTTGATGACAAGGCGCTCGCGCCAACGTTGTTCCTGTGACAGACGCTCCGTAATGCGACCGGCAGAAAGAATGGGCTCGTCGGTAGACTCTACTTCGATATGTGGGCCGTTAGAGAAGACGCTCTCCTCGTGAGTGCTGTATTAGCATGGAAAAAACATCATTTCATAAGAAGGTTACAAATGAAATGTAAAAAATTGTTACGTCAACTATAGGATTTGGTTTGTCGCTCTGAGGTCATTTTGTACACATGTTAGGCTAATTAGAGCGGGACCTACAGTTTAAGGTGGATTCCGAACCACCAACAAACATCCAAGCCAGTGCCAGGATACGAAACATATTGAAGAATGCAGATGAACTCAAGACGAATCTAAAGTCCCCAAAATTGAAATGCAGATATACAGCGTGAGTGCCAAAGGACAGCGGGGTACCAAAGGCCATCATAAGAAGAGAGAAGATTGACACCAAACCTGATATATAAGCAAAATAATTAAAACAACATTAAAAACTTTAGGATCGTAAAATTTTTATTTGAACATAATAGAGAATACGCATACACATAATAACGTTAAAAATATATATCCATTTCAGTTGTTTGCTAGTGATTTTGTAAAAGGTCAAGTTATTGGTATTATCGTGTTTAGTTGTTCCCAATAAATGAAATTCGTAATAATATTCTAACTTGAGAAACTATATAGAAACTGTAAAATATTGTTGCTGCCGTTATGAGCAGTCAGTTAAAGCATTTGAAGAATTTCATCCGCGGTTTTGTACTTTTTATAAAAATTCATGAAATATATCAATGATTTTTCTGATTCTTTTTAAATGTGCCTCACTTTGATAAGAATCTGGTGGGGGCGGAAAGGGACCCTTACAGCAAAAGACACGAACGAACCTGAAGCCCGTGGTACCAAAGGCCAGAGCGCTAGCCAATTGGCCATCACGCCGCTACATCAATTATAATTTTCTTACGATTGAATATTATTTTAACAAAGGTTTTTGATTCGTACTCAGACTATTCGGCTTTACTACAAGACCAGCGGACTGATGGCCAATTGGTTAGAGCTCTAGCCGTTGGTACCACGGGAATCAGGTTAAAATCCTGGAAGTGAAATGGAAGTTTGTTGGTGGTTCGGAATCCACGTTAAACTGTAGGTCCCGGTCTATTTAGCCTAAAGTGTGCTAGGGGGAATTTTCTGCAAGGGCTTTGCGTATAAACATAAACCAGGAGAAAATGAAATATATGCTTTTCTCAAGAAATATATTCCCGATATTAGTTTAGGCATTGACACTTTTGAATCTGTACTTAGTTTTAAATACTTAGGATCAGAAATTGCCACAATAATATCATACCTGAAATAAAAAACAGAATTGTGCTTGCCAATAAGGCCTTTTATGGGTTAAGAAATCTATTTAAATGCCAGAGGCATTTAATAGGCAGAAAAACTAAATTCTTGTTCTACAAAACCCTTATGAGATCTATTTTGGACTAGGGCTCTGAAACTTGGACTTTGGTGCGATTTGATGAGGCCCATTTGGGTCTATTGAAGCGGAAGATTCTAAGGGCTCCTCTTGGAGGTGTTCAGAAAAGAGATTGTTGGTGAAAATGGCACAACACAGACATTTACAGATGCCATAAAGATCCATATATTATAAAATGTATTGCGATCAATAGATTAAACTGGGCTGCCCATATATTTAAAATGAATGATTTAAACCCTGTAAAAAAGCTCGTTTTGGCAAAGCCACAGGGACAAAGAAAAGAGGACGACCCAGGTTGCGATGGACAGACGCAGTTGAGAAGGAGTTTGTTGTAGGAAAGGATAAGAATTGAAGGACCCTTGTCACCCAGAGGAATGCAGGGAAATCTTTTCAAAAGAAAGCCATGGCCGTCTTGCTATTGATGATCATGGTGATGAAAATGATTAAAAATAAACTTTTTGAACGTTATATGAACTTTTTTGCAATGTTTCATATAAAATGATAAAATATAACGAAAAACAACAACATGTAGCAGTGGTGTCGTTCAAGTGATGAATGACCTTCACCTAAAGTGACAGGCATTCGAATGGATTAAGTTGGTTTCGGATGCCACTCGTACATTATTTTAGAGCTATTTCCCAAATCCTAAGATTGTGATTGTTATTATGATGTAGGAATTGTTGTTGCTTACTCGCACCATCCCCGTATGACATGCAGTAATGCCATGTCATACGGGGATGGTGCGATACTATTATGTGTATTTAAAATTCCATTCTACCCAACACCCAGAAACGCCACATCCTATAGAATATGCTCTTTTTCTTGCAATGGAGGAAAAGCAATCCATCTTAATGCTGGACGACTCCCAATCAGAGGAGTCTTCCCTTCTATATAAAGAACCGTTCGTGAAGAACTGGAATTCGCGCAAACGGGGCTCAAACGAACGGGTTGCAAAGTCACGAAACAGACATCAACAATGCTCCGTTCTTCACACATCCACGCTAACAGGATTAAAGGGATTTTTATGATGGAGGGAGGATGGAGATTATTAATGGATGGAAAAGGATGGAGATTATTAATGTGTTATAAGATAATATTCAGCAGAAATATAGGTCCACGCAACACTGGTGTAACGTAGTAAGGGAATGCTTGCAACCGGAGTCGTCGGAGTCTGTAGTCGGCTTTAAAATGCAACACCCGATACTTTTATAAATAGGGGCGTGACGGCCGAGTGGCTAGCGCTCTGACGCTCGGTACCACAAGGTTCGAGTCCAGGCGGTGCCATGGATGTTTATAATGGTTCGGAATCCCCTTTAAACTGTAGGTGTCGGTCTAATAGGATCATAGAGCGCTGAGGGAGTGGTGTGACTTGCGTTCGTAGCCTATCTTCAAGCTGCACGTGCCCTCCTGGGTAGTGCTCAATGAATCCTGGCATAAAGAGTAACTGTCGCTGTATGTGCCAGCTGCATTAGAAAAAAAATACTTTTATAAATAAAATTTTATTTTTTTAAATCTAAGGAATGAATGTTGAAATGGAATGTTAAGGAGGCCATTCAATTGTACCCACCAATAGTTCAATCACTAGCAGATTTGGTTTGGTGTGTCGTTCTACGGTCATTTCGTACACACTCCAGGCTCATTAGACAGGGACCTACACAGTTTAAAGAGAGTTCCGAACCACTCACACATATCCATGCCACCATCACGATTCGAAGCTGAAGCCTGTGATACCAAAGACCAGAGCGCCAGCCAATTGGCCCTCAAGCCGCAAGCATTAGCAGAAGCAATGGATGCTTTAGCAGTAAGAGACTTTTCTCAGCACTGAGTCTTGTAAAAAGCTATCTTGGTTTCATCATGAGAGAAGATATTGTAGGATCTATTCTATTATTAAAGGGAAAAAAGGTTTAATGTAGGGAATCTTTGTGGTCTTTTATTTGTCTTCTGTTTTATAATACTTTTGATGCTGTTCATTGAATACTGTTATTTTTATAGGCCATAAGTATTATAGTGTAAGCAAATTGAGAGTACATGAATGACCTTTAAGGGAGTGCAGGTATCACAGTTTTAAACATGAAAAAAAAAAGACTTCGTTATGCAAAAATTGTTTTCATAAGTGCTTAGGAGCAATAAAAGTCATTCATTTTACTTCAAATCCATTAGTGAAGATCTTAGCACATCACATTACGCAAAAGAGTCGGTATCAAGAAACCCTGTTCAGAAGTCGGGAGTCAGGAGTCCAGAAATTTTTGACCGACTTACCACCCCTGCTCATAACAACCTTTAAGAATTATAGAATTTTGCAATAATAATAATAATAAATAAATAAATAAAAAGAACGTCTATGCATTATTTGTTAAATATTATGTTCTATTATTTCCCACCATAACTTGGTCATCGAGAGATACTCCCATTTCTTCTTGGAGACCATTCCAAGTATTTATTTCGTCTGGTCTACAGAATAGGTCTTTAAAAAAAAACTGTCTGTAAACCATTGTGTCATACCACAGCCCGCCGACACCACATCCGATCCTGTCCCCTGGAAAAAAAGAAAACTTTCAAACAGTCATTTCCCAAAAAAACCCCTCAGACTTAATCATAAATTGTTTTAATAGTCAAGTAGAATTTTCTGCTTAAAATATTTGTGACACAAAATTGGATTTACTGTCTTCTTTGAATACCATTATGCCATGGAGAAACAAAAATAACCACAAAACCACATTTCATTGTGAAACTTATTATTCATCTGCATTAAATTCGTTAATAGTGTCAGGAAAAAACAAATCAATCACTCATTCCAGAAAATCCTTACACGTGATCCAGTGTCAAGTAAGTAACTAGAAAGCAGGATGACTCAAGTTCGAATCCACTGGCGGCATCCATTGTCAATGCTTTAGTTTGTCAGTCTTGGCTTTCAGAAACGAGTTAGTTTGTTAGTTTGGCTTGTCGCTCTACTGTCATCTTATGCTCACGAGGGCTAAACAGACAGGGACCTACAGTTTAACGTCGATTCCGAACCACCAACAAACATCTATGCCACCACCAGGATTTGAACCCGAAACCTGTGGTGGCAGAGTGCTAGTCACTCGGCCCCCAGGCTCCTTCAGAAAAGAGAAGATTTGATGACGATTTAGACATCTCTCATCAAAAATTCAGTTGCCTGGTGAAAGGATTTTCTGTAGTTTCTCCTTTACGACACGCAATTAAGGGGTCGTTACCCCTAAAAACTATCCCAGATGATAATGATCTGATTAGGGAATCTGTTTGGCATATATAGAATATGGAACACGAGGCCCACGATATACAGGAAATAAAAAAAATAATTCCTAAATTGATGTATGATTTTCATTACACATTTTTTTTTATCTTCATAGTAAATTCTACGAAATTTCAGAAAGTATCTAATGATTGCATAATTTTCATACCGAAAATATTTAAACATTTTGCAATATCTGAAAGTACAAAAATATAGTACAGAAGAAACTCACTTACTTATTTCACCTTAAAAAACCTAAATTCAAAATTTCTATTTAAAAAAACTGAAATCATTGCGCAAGTTTATTAGTGGCTCCATAGTTTATTATTTTTTAGAATATGTCGTAGTTCTAATGCTGCTGGCAATACAGAGACAGTTATCCTTTATGCCATAAGCAAGGGTTGCGTCGCTGTCGCTCATTGAACACTACTCAGGGGGCACGTGTAGCTTGAAGATAGGCTACGGACGCGACTCACACTATCCCTCACAACGCTCTACGATCCACTGTTCAAAGTGGAAACCGAACCACTACAATCATTAATAAAGATCATAGTACATAACATTACTACTACTACTATTACACCACACCACATCACTTTGCCCAGAGCTGAGTTGCTCCTATATAGTTTGGGAAGAATGTGGGTAAGTAGAATCCGATTGGGTTCCGTGAAGCTCTATGATCCTATGAGACTGGGACCTACGGCCTAAAGTGGATTCCGAACCACTACAAACATCCGTGGCACCGCCAGCACTCGAACCCTGTGGTATCAAACGCCGTTCTGCCATAGGGCAGAACTTATTTTGTACAATGTATGAATATACACTGAAGTGACAAAAGTCATGGGATAGCAATATGCAAATTTTCAGATGGCAGTAGCATCGCGTAGAACAGGTATAAATGCGCAGTGCTTTCGCAGAGCTTTCATTTCTGTTCAAGTTATTCATGTGAAGAGGTTTTGACGTGATGATGACCGCACGACGGGAATTAACAGACTTTGAACGCGGAATGTTAGTTGGAGCTAGACGCATGGGTCATGCCATTTCGGAAATCGTTAGGGAATTCAACATTCCCAGATCCACTGTGTCAAGAGTGTGCCGAGAGTATGAAATTTCAGGCATAACATCCCACCATGGACAGCGCAGAGGTCGACCGCCTGCACTTAACGACCGAGACCGGCGACGTCTGCAAAGAGTCGTAAATTCTAACAGACAAGCAACACTGCGTCAAATAACCGCAGAAATCAATGTGGGACGTACAAGGGACTTGTCTGTTAGAACTGTGCGGAGAAATTTGGCTTTCTTGGGCTATTCCAGCAGAAGACCGACTCGAGTGCCTTTTACTGACAGAACGACATCGCTTGCAGCGACTCTCGTGGGCACGTGAGCATGTCGGTTGGTCCCTAGATGAATGGAAAACCGTGGCCTGGTCCGATGAGTCACGATTTCAGTTGGTAAGAGCTGATGGTAGGGTTCCAGTGTGGCGCAGACCCCACGAAGCCATGGACCCAAACTGTCAGCAAGGCACTGTTCAAGCTGGTGGTGGCTCCGTAATGGTGTGGGCTGTTTTTTCATGGCATGGACTTGGTCCTGTGGTGCGACTGGACCGAATATTGACTGGAAATGCTTATGTTCAGCTACTTGGAGATCACTTGCAGCCATTCATGGACTTCATGTACCCAAACAACGATGGGATTTTTATGGATGACAATGCGCCATGTCACCGGGCCACAACTGTTCGCGATTGGTTTGAAGAACATTCTGGACAATTCCAACGAATGATCTGGCCACCTAGATCGCCCGACATGAATCGCATCGAGCATTTATGGGACATCATCGAGAGGTCTGTTCGTGCCCAAAATCCTGCACCATCAACGCTTTCACAATTATGGACGTCTATCGAGACAGCATGGCTCAATATTCCTGCAGAAGACTTCCAACGACTTGTTGAGTCCATGCCACGTCGAGTTGCTGCACTTCGCCGGGCGAAAGGAGGGCCGACACGATATTAAGAGGTATCCCATGACTTTTATCACTTCAGTGTATATATATTTGGTACGATTTCCTCTAAAGAAGTGCTTCTGTAAATCGTTTGACACAATTTTGATGGCCGTGAAATACAACTTCAACTGGCTGTCACGGTTGTGATTTCAGCACTGTGATTTTTCTGTGATAAAAAAAAAAAAATCTTAGTGTTTTTTCCAATCCTACATTTAGAACGTTTCACAACGTATTTGGCCTATATGTCTTCATCAAACATTTTACGGCGCCTTTCACCATTTAAGATTATAACAAGTAATATAAAAAAAAAAAAAAATTAAAGCCAATTCCAACTTATTTTTCCCTCTATTGCAGAAATTCCTTTATAAATAATTTTCATTCATTTTTTTTAAGTTTATCGGGCGCCCTCTATATGTAGATATATGCAACTCAAATCTAAAAAAAACTAAAATGAATGAATTAAATTTAATTATTGAATTAATATTTAAAAAGACTGTATTACCATCCAGTGTCCTCCACTGCAAGTTCAAAAAAAAAATGCATCTGAATTTGAGTGGATGAATGAAAAGTATTTTATGAACGATTGAAAATTTCAACAAGATATATAGAGGGAGAGTGTGAACTAATAGAAGGAATTGAAAAAAGGTGGGACAAAAATAAAGACAATTAATTTTTAAACAGCTCTCAATCTCAGTCCATGCTATTAAAGTAGAGCCCTTAAACACTAAACATAACCTGGAAAAGCTTAAACTGAAACACTCATTCTGAAAATTTTGTATAAATCTTCCTCCCATTGCTCTAATTCAGAAGAATGAATCGTAAAACATTCCTGTGTGTACATTCATGTGGTTTTGACGCTGTCTAACACAATTCAACAATCTGTTTGTTCCAGTTGCCTTCGCCGTATGTTCTGCAAAATGATTGCCACTTCCATTTAAGTAAGACGTAGTTTTTGCATCCTGAGTTCAAAACAAGTATTATAAAAAAAAAAATTTTAATTCAATTCCTTCTTTTTTTTCACTCTATTGCAGAAAGTCCTTTATAAATAATTTTCATTCATTTTTTTTAAGTTTATCTGTCGGTTTCATCTATGGGGAGATACATGCAACTTAAATCTAAAAAAAACTAAAATTAGTTAATTACATTTAATTACTGAATCAATACTTGAAAAAAACTGTATTCACATCCAGTGTCATCCACTACAAGTTAAAAAAAAATGTATTTGAACTTGAGTGGACGAATAAGAAGTGTTTTATGAACGATTGAACATTTGAACAAGATATATAGAGGGAGAGTGTGAGATAATAGAAGGAATTGAAAAAGAATAAAAATAAGAAACCCAATAAACCAGCACTCAATCACTGAACGATGTTGAAATTTCTAAAATCGATATATCGTCCATGATATATGATATGATATTATGATAAATGTCCGTGATATGTCCGTGATATTATGATAAATAGATTTTATACAGATTAGAAAATTCAATTATGAGACTTGAATTTTATAATTATTATTTTTACTGAAGGTAACTGCATCTAAGAAGGTGGTTTGATTCTTAGAAGCTGTTTTAGCTTTAATGAAATGCTAAAATTTGCTTGGAGCAGCTTGGCCAAAATTGACTCCTGTGCCATACAACAGAACTTACCTACCTAGAAAGGGGTCAATTCTAAGAAAGATTCTTTTTCAAAAACCTACGAATTTAAGTGCCCATCCCAAACGTAAACACAGTAGTTGTTGTTCTAATGCAGCTGGCAATACAGAGACAGTTAATCCTTAAAACATCAGCAAGGGCTGCACCGCTGTGACTCATTGAGCACTACCCAGAGGACACGTGCAGTTTGAAGATAGGCTACGGACGCGACTCACACAACCCCCACAACGCTCTACGATCCTATTAGACGGAGACCTACAATTGAAAGTGGATTCCGAACCACTACAAGCATCCATGGCACCACCGAGACTCGAAAGCGAACCCTGTGGCACCAAGCGCCATCATGTTTTGTTTTAAAACCATAGTAATGATTTCAATTTCTTAATGAAGTTGGTTCGTTATTTTAAGGACTCATAGCTACAATTCAATATTTATACAATTTAATTACAATTAATTAAAGAATCTATTTACAATCGGAATACATGCATGATACACCTCCTCTCAGCATGCGCTTCTTTAGTCCTTGATTTCGTCCCCTTTCTTGGCTGGGGGGAAAGGCTCATACCACTACCCAGAGGACACGTGCAGTTTGAAGATAGGCAAAGGACGCGACTCATACAACCTCCACAACACTCTACGATTCTTTTAGACGGGGACCTATGGTTTAAAGTGGATTCCGAATCACTACAAACATCCTCAGCTCCAGGCACAGTGATGTGGTGTGGTGTGGTATAGTAGTAGTAGTATATTGTTTTATCACTGCTTCTCTTAAGTGAGGAATATGAATTGACACGGATTTGCAGTAACAGGAGGGTTTGGGTTTGGTTTGTCGCTCTACGACTATCTTATGTACACTTTAGGCTAAACAGACCGGGACCTACAGTTTAAAGTGGATTCCGAACCACTACAAACATCCTTAGCACTGCCGGGGCTCGAACCCAAAACCTGTGGTACCGAGTGCCAGAGCGCTAAACACTCGACCATCAGTTCCCATAAACACAATAGTTGGCTCCAATTGTCAAACTCGTCTCGCCTAATTCAGAAATTCCATCTGCTAACCACCAGACCGCTACAACCACAATCAGTCGCATTAGTCACGTGTCTCTGATACCACGAGGTGCCATTTATGATCTGTTTTTCCAGCATGCTATTCATCACGCATTTCGCGACCCATTACGCATTGGACACTCCACAAGACATCCTCAGACAAAGAAGCAGTAAACCACACTCGGTTTCAATTGAACTAATTGCTTACGCATTCTACAAATGCAACCCGATTCTCAGAAAGAATAAGTCATTTAACATTAATATCTGAACATTTCTATGCGTCTTCGTCGTGAGGTTTTCAACATTTAAATTAAAAATGAACACTTAAATATTTTTGTGAGTATCTCTTCTGCTCACAAGCCACTGTCCTAAATATCCTCACTATAAAAAGAAGTTGTGTCTTTCTTTTGCATTTTTACGAGTCATCCACACATTAATTGTACTTATTCCAAGTAAGAAAAATAATAATTAAGATTGGTAAGAGCAAATGTTCCAAGATTTCAAGGAACAAAACGCGGTCGCATGTCTGAATAGTCTCTCTCTCTTTTGGTAATTACACTTCCAACTATTTGATGACTGCAATGAAAAAACCAAACTGCACATAAGTTTAACACACGCCTTCAAAATGAGGTCATTCCGTGTGACATAAGTCTAGGAAACCTCTGCAAGACTTTGCTAAGTCTTTATAATCAAAAGATATTCCAAATTAAAATTAAGTACATGAATCATTCTATTTTGCCAACTCTTTAATTCATTATCTATTTGTGTAATATGCATTCATCCTACATTCCATATAAATGCAGAATCGTCACCATTCGATACGAAGAAGGCTTTCACCATGAAAAACTGGCGAAATAATAGACCGTACAAAATGTATTCTAGAGCAGCGGTGGCCAACCCAAATGACCTTGCGGGTCACTTTGGAAATGCATCCTAACTGCGCGGTTCGCCTATAAAATTATAGATCCCCCTATTAGATTCGGACACACTATAGACATTATTTATGGAGTAAAAAATAGACAGAATGAGTTATTATTATTGTGTTTACCATTATCCTTACATGTAAACATAGATAATGTAATAATAATGATACTAAACGCACATTGTAAAGAAATATAGAACACTCAAAACGAAATTTAAGACATATAGAAATATAAACGAAATCATTAAGAAATATTGCTTTTACTAGTGCGATATATTTGTTTCTCCACTCTTTCACTCAGCTTTTGCAAATCGATCTCCATTTCGATAATTGCACAACTGGTGTCTGTAATGGGTGTTGCAGATTAGCGTCCGTTATGTCTGAGCGTGTTTTGTGTTGGATCCATTTCATTATAGAAAAAAAAAAACGATTCGTGGGTGTCAGTTGAAATAAAAGCTCCGACAACTTGAACTAAGAGTCTGGTTTCAACAATCCATTCTGCGTATCTATTAATTGTCGCTGCGTCATTGAGGTCACCTGAAATTAAACATAGAATCTATTATATTAGATGTTCCCAGATGCGCGCGCCTCATGAGTTCGCAGACTGTAATTAAATTCTTCTGCGAACTCATAAATGTAAACGCATCCATAAAACAGGCAACATCTGTCCTCTATTTGCAAGAATGCTATTTTAAAATCAAACTTAATTTTTCCTCATCCTTTCGACAGTTCATTTTTGAATAGAGGGACGCACAAATAATGTATTTTTTTAACGCATTGGTTTTCACTTCTTCGGCCGTTATAAAATAAATTTATTTTGTAAACATGTGATCAGTCTCGCGGGCCGGAAAAATATTCAAGGCGGGCCGCACGCGGCCAGCGGGTTGGCAACCCCTGCTCTAGAGCTTCAAATTATGGTTCATAGTTATTGAAGCTGAGCGATCCCTTTCGGTTAGGTTTGTCGCTCTACGGTCATCTTGTGCACACTTTAGGCCCATTAGACCTGGACCTACAGTTTAAAGTGGATTCCGAACCACTAACGACCCCTTTCGGAGTCAACATCTTAAAATATGGTTTTATGAACATCTTTTTTGGGTGCTATTGTTAAACGAGGTTATAAAATACAGACAAACATGTATATTAAAATATAGGCACTCATATTTTCTGTTGAAACTCGGCAAAAAATGGAGAAAAAAAATTGTTTTACTTTGTGTAAACCTTCCTTACTCGAAGAGTATTTACAACATATCCCACTGACTTACAAATATGTATAGGCATTTATCCATTAGGTATACATTTTACCAAAATAATGAAACTGTTCTAAAGTATAGCTGAATGACAACCCGTCGAGTAAAAGAAAACAATTTTCATGGGAAAATTACCCATTACTCATAAATGAATCAATGTCTATTTGAAATCTTTCACTTCATCCCATACACAACATCATTCAAAAACACGCAGTTAAAATTCTGTTCGTTACTGAAAATGAATGAAATTGTTATGACTGTTATTGAATGTAATTGAAAGTTTTGAAAGCATGAATCCGGTATCTTAACAGCTCGTGATGAAACAGTAGCACCTCGACTTGCAATGCCTGTAGAAATTCAAATTGCTTTAGAAAGGGAATTGCCTAGTATTTAAAATTTAAAATAAAATCCATTTTTTTTTTCATGAAAATTGTGATAGTTTATCTCAAACCTGTCATCTTAATCTTTGCAAAAAGTGAAAGTAAAAACAGCCCTTTCCAGAAATTCTTACGCGCTTTCACTGTAAGATATTCAAAAGGAAATTGAATTAATAGCACGCTTTTCTGAGTATTGTACTACTGTGGCCAAAAAGTAAGACCAATTATTTGTTTTTTCAAAACCTCTTTATTTATTCTTCCGAATTTATTTAATCGCTTTCGGACACAATGCACTTATGGCAACTTTTTTTCCGATCCTCGATGCATGCTAAAAACTCATCGACAGGGATGGCCTTCAAAACGCTGCGATTCACGTTGAATCTCTTCAATCCACTCAAAACGGTGTTCCCGGAGTGGTCTTTTGAGTTTAGGGAATAACCAGAAGTCGCACGGTGTGAATACGGTGGTTATGGAAAGATATGGGTCTCATTTTTGGAGAAAACGTCACGAAGAATCAATTCTGAGCTGGCGCATTCAGTGTTTACGGTACCAATCGAGACTTGACGTGGATGAGGTTTCTATACGTTTCGTTTGTCGCTCTACGGTCATCTTGTGCACAATTTGGACTAAAGAGGCCGGGACCTACAGTTTAAAGTGGATTCCGAACCACTACAAACATCCATGGTCCCGCCGGGGCTCGAACCCGAACCTATGGTACCGAGGGGCAGAGCGCTAGCCACTCGACCACCAGGCTCCCTTCTATACGTTTCCGCAAACAAAATTGAATGCAAGTTCTTTGCTCAATGAATTCAGACATTTCCAAAAATCGCCGGAATCACTTTTAGTGTCTCACAAAGCCAAGCGTAACTCAAAAACTCATGAATATTTTGACATGAAATTTCACACAGATGTCAAGGACAGTGCCAACGACCTGAAATAAAAATTGAAATTCCATATGCACGGGAGTTTTAAATTGAAAATGGGTCTTACTTTTGGGACACAATATTAGCATCTCGACTTGCAATGGTTCTAGAAATTCAACTTGTTTTCGAAAGTGAAATGCCTGATATTTAAAAATTTAAAAAAAAAAATCTATTCTTTTTCTTCTTGAGAATCATAATAGGTTGCCTCAAACCTGCAATCCTAATGTTTGAAACGAGTGAAACTAAAAACAGCCCTTTCCAGAAATTCTAACACGCTTTCACTGTAAGAAAGTGGTTAAAAACAATTTTCAATTAATTGCATGCTTTTCTGCGTATTCCCTACCGACACCAGTCTTTGACACCCTCTACTATGTGGTTCAAATGCATTCGTCTTCCATTTCGCGAAACAACGACATTCCCGTCACTTAATAAGCGGGAGGCAATAAACCACACAGATGATTTCAGCGCGGCCTGTCACCTCTTTTGTCCGTCGACGGTTGAACGGTGCGGAGAAATCTTCTGGGAAAAAAAGAAAGAAAAAAAGAAGAAAGAAGAGGAGCAATTAAAACAGCCACCCCACGTGGTGTCGTTGCTCCGAAGTCGTTGGGTGAATCAACGGTTCCCGCCAACGGAGAGTGCAGAAATAACGAGGAGTCCTCCCTGGCTGCTTGGCACTCATCCAGCGATGTCGGATGTAAACAGTGCTGTTTATTTCGACCTTTTTCTCGGCTCGAGAGGAACCGACTTCACTCCGCTCCGTTTGGAGTTGCGTCATTCACACAATGGGCAGTGGGTCTGAAACTTGAGTTTCGTGCACAATGCCATGTCCTCCACCTTTGTAGCCGTTAAGTATCTCAGTAGTTTTGACGTTGTATTCAGTTTAATCCAGGGGTGGCACACCCGCGACCCCCTAACAAAATATATTTTTAAAAAATATTACATAAATATATCAAAATATATTCGCATCCCTCTATTCAAAAATGAATAAGAAGAAATGAACTTTCATTTTAAAATACACTCATGTCCATAAATTAAGGATAATGAAGTTCAGGCAAAGAAAGAGACAGAAGCAAAACAAATTTGACTTATTTGTAAAGTCTATTTATTAAACAAAAGGTAAAGAGCAAAAAAGATGCTATATGTTTGACATAATTAATAAAAATTGCGATTTTTACTCCCTGGAGCAAATTTCAAAAAAGAACCTATTTACAAAAAACAGTATAACATGGTTAGTATGATGGTTAATATGGAGTATGTCTCCCGGACGATGCAATACAGGCCTTACAACGCCTAGGCATGCTGAGTATCAAATTATCAATCTGATCTTGGGGAATATTACACCACCCATCAAGCAATGCCCTCCGAAGTTCCGGTTGACAGGTGGGAGGGGGTTGACGGGCTGCAATTCGTCGGCCAAGCATATCCCATACATGCTCTATTGGATTCAAGTCCGGTGAGTATGCTGGCCAATCCATACGGCTGATATCCTCCAATTGAAGGCATTCGTCTACAATGCTTGCACGGTGAGGACGGGCGTTGTCATCCATAAACAGAAATTCAGCACCTATGGCGCCCCGAAACAAACGTACATGTTGTTCCAGAATGACACCCCGATAGATGTGGCCTGTCATCGTTACACTCTGAACATGCAGGTCAGTTCTGGAACCAAGATCAATTCCTCCCCAAACGAGCCATCCTGCACCACCGACCACATCACACCAGACCACTGTTGCGGTGTCCACAATGCATGCTCTCTACTCCAGGTTAAGCGCAGACGACAGTGAGTTGCGGTAAGTGGAACACATCTGACAGGCCTACGAGCATATAGACCAATATGCCCTATGCGTCTGTACACGGTTTGCCTTGAAACTGTCGTACCGGTAGCTGAAGAGAGCTGACGAGACAGGTCTGATGCTGTGCTCCGTCTGTTTCTTTTGGCAGTAACTGCTAAATACCGGTCCTCATTCGGCGTTGTAAATGGGGGGCGACCTGTGCTGTAACATCTACTCACATTACCATCATCTTGGAATCGTTGCCAAAGCCTGGAGATGACACTCTGGGCGATTCCAAGTTCCTCGGATACTTCCAGCTGGGTACGTCCACATTCCAGCCGTCCGATAATTCTACCACGTAAAAAATCATCCAAATGCTTCCTTTGTGCCATAACTATGCGGTTATTGCACTGAAGGGCTTTCAAAGCGCTTGTGAACAGTTTTACTTCTTTGCCACCATTCCTTATATACCCATCTCTTACACTCTCGTCACTGTGACGTACTATCCGCGCCATCTGGTGGTTTCCTGTAATTTGCATATTCTTCTTCAAGATGTGTGTGATATCCTTAATTTAGATGTGTGTGAATTATCCTTAATTTATGGACATGAGTGTAGTATTCTTGCGAATAGAAGACAGATAGTGCCTGTTTTATGGATGAGTTTTACAGTTCTGATTTCTCAGAATAATTCAACTATAGTCTGCTTCCTCATGATGAGCATGTATTTTGGAACATCTAATATAACAGTTTCTATGTTTCATTTTAAGTAATCTAAGTGATGCAGTGACCATCCCTAGTGGATTATGAATAGTGGATAGTTGATAGCAGAACAAGCCAGACTCATAGTTGAAGATGTTAGTGTAACGCTTTTGGTTCAACAGTGGCGAATCGACAAGGTAAAACGCAGTCAAATCCCTACCACATTTATCAACATTATGTATCAAAATACTAGAGCTCTGGTGCTCTGTGCCACAGGTTTCTTGTTCGAGTCCCGGCGGATGTTCACCGTGGATGTTTGTAGTGGTACGGAATCCACTTTATGCCGTAGATCCCGGTCTCCTATGACTGTAAGAGCGTCACGGAGCTAACGTGTCTAGAGCTAGTCACTGTGCCTAGAGCTGAGTTTCCCCTTTACAGTTTGGGAACGACGTGGGTAAGAAGTCTCATTGGGCTCTGTGATGCTCTACTGTCCTATGAGACCGGGGCCTACGGTTTAACGTGGTTTTCGAACCCCTCACAAATATCCATGCCACCGCCAGGATTCAAAGCGTCCTGGAGCCCATCGTATCAAATGCAGGAGCGCTAGCCAGTTGGCCATCAGGCCGCAACGGTTTTAGTTAAGAAACTGATGAGCGACACATTTTAAGTTACTTATCACTTAGAAAACAAGCGATATAGTACTACAATTATGCAAACTGGGTACACGACGAAAAACTACATTGATGCATCCTCATCAGTGGGTCAACAGTCGCAACATGGTGGGTCAAAGCCGTCTGCCTACTGGTAGATTTCGAGACAGATGGTTTCTTTTTTACCCAGTAGGATTGTCAACTACGCTCAATGGCTTATAATCATCTTAGACCGGGACAAACGGTTTAAAGTGGTTTCCAAACCCCTACAAACATCCAAGGCACCACCGCGACTCGAACCCGAAACCTGTAGCACTGCTAGGTCTGAAGCACTGCTGAAGTCTGTGATCCCAAAGGCCAGAGCACCAACCAATAGGCTGCGAAATGTTATGGAGGTCATTCAATTGCCAGCAGCGAACAGAATCAGTGAAGGATTATCAAAAGCTATATTAAATCAACAATCAAAGAATATCTTATGGAAGCTGCTTTTTTACTGAGAAAAATTAAGATTTAATGAATTACGAATACTTAGTTCTATACGCATTACAAATATTCTATTTAGTTCTATAATTTTTATAGGAAATATAATTTATATATCTTATAAAATAATATACAAATAAAATAATATATAATAATTGTTTAAAATATAATATATAATAATATATATAATAATATATACAATAATATATATATAAATAATATCCTAATATTTTTGTAGGATATTTAAATGTTTGTTGCAAATATTAAGTCTTTAAAAGCATAAAAAATACTTTGGTAATGAAAAAAGAAATTGTTTACAAATATAAAAATTTTATTTTGTTCTTATAGAAAAAATTAAATTTAAATTAAATAAATTAAATTAAATTAATGTAATCTTTCTTAAGTTAAATGAATGCTTTTCATCTACAAAGAATTTTCTCTAATTCTCCACTAGCCAGTACACAAAATTATTTGTTCAGCAAAATATGTTATCTCTGCATTCATGGTATGTTGCTCGCGTTCTGTTTATGTTGAATCCGTCATCGTGTTAGTGAGATACTGAAGGTTTCTAAAAGAACAAATTAAATTCTTTTTTTTATCTCTATGAACTTGAAGTAGAAGTAAAAGATGCGATGGGGAATGCGTTTATGTTATTGAACATGTTTGTCGTGCATTCTTAAACAACATTATAGATATAATAGAATGAATTTTGCTGCTATAAATACCTTTTTTTTAATATACAGGGTGATAATAATTAAAACCCAATTTTCAAAATGGTGTACAGAAAACCACTCGTCGCAAGGAGTACAAATTTGTACTGAGGATACTTGAAGAAGGGGGAAACGGTGCAGCATCAAAAAAAAGCTCCAAAGTGCATTAGTAGAGGGTGCTGTAAGCAGCCTAAAGAAAGTGAATTCGGCTGTCAGTGATATCTTGCATCGAAATGACTACTTATTTGGCATGAGTTGCACATGAAACCAACTGTAGTGTACAATGTGCTGGACTGTTTCGGTTTTTGGACGGAAAATTGACTTACAAGTCATTCGACAGTTGTGGCATTGGGAGTGGAAAGCCCAACCACCATGGCAAGGCCATACCCCATTGGATGGGAAAAATTGGTGAAATTGTTTTTTTTTTTTTTTTGGATGCCGCACCGTTCCCCCCTTCTTCAAGTATCTTTAGTTCAAATGTGAACTCATTGTGACTGGTGGTTCTTTTTCAATTCCTTCTATTTGCTCACACGCTCCCTATATATATCTTGTTCGAATTTTCAATCGTTTATAAAATACTTTTTTGTTCATCCACTCCAGTTCAAATACATTTCTTTTGAACTTGCAGTGGATGACACTGGATGCCAATACAGTTTTTTCAAATATGAATTCATTCATTAAGTTTAATTAATTAATTTCAGTTTTTTTTAGATTTAAATTGCATATATCTATCAATAAATGGCGCAAAATAAACTTAAAAAAAGGAATATTATTAAAAAAAATATTATATATTTATAAAGGACTTTCTGCAATACAGTGAAAAAAAAGTAGGAATTGTCTTAAAATTTTTTTTATACTGTTTGACAGCATTTTGAAAATAGAACTTTAATTAAAATCCCCCTGCATTTTAGTTTTACAGTTCTGTTAAATTTCTTAAGAGTTGCTTTTTTTCCAAATGAATGTTATTCATTTCTTCATTAATTTTTGGAGGTCAAAAGATAGGTTTAAAGAAAAAAAAAAAAAAAAAATGATAATAATAAAATAAAATAAATAATTCTCAAGTGAAAAATTTGCAATTCGACACAATTCCTTTGAAATAATTCGGCAAGCAGTGATTGAATCGCACAGCACGATTGTCAATAATATTTAATCAAAGTAGAAAAGGAGATGGATATATAATATATAAATATATATTTCTTTTAATTTGCCTCGGACCGGCAAATTGAAATTATATCCGTGCCAGTCGGATAGAACCTTCCGGCGGGCCGGAGTTGGCCCATCCCTGGGCTATGGAGACGAGTCACACGACCCCCACAACGCTCTACGATCCTACTAGATCGCGACCCACTGTGGATTCCGAACCACTACAAACATCCATGGCACTGCCGGGACTCGAACCCGAAACCACAGAGTGCTACCCGTTCGGCCATTCATGCTTTGAATGTTTTTTTTTTGTTCTAATGCAGCTGGCACTTAGACATGGACGTCTTGGATGCTTTAAGACAAGCGCTGCACAGACGTTACTCACTTTGCATTACCCAGAGGGCGCGTGTCACTTGAAGATACGGACGCGGAGTAACAATGCCCCCGCAACGCTCTACGATCCTATTAGGACCGGGACCTACGGTTTAAAGTGGATTCCGAACCACTACAAACATCCATGGCACCGCTGGGATTCGAACCCGAAACCTGTGGTACCGAGCGCTAGCCACTCGGGCATTCAGGCCCCATGCTTTGAATGTTGTTGAAATGATAATACAATTGACATATAAAGTCTACGTATGCATGGACAACCAATAAATGAATTAAAATTTTTTTATTAATTTATTCAAGGAAAACTTTACTATTTAGGATTATGATAAAACTGTTTTTCTGGAATGGATTTTCAATAAATAAAAATTAAATCAGTTTAATGAAATAATTTAAACAATATGGCGACAGATTTTCATTGCGAAAATGAAAGCTTTTAGTGTTGTTGTCGAAGAATTCATGTAATGTGTTTGTAAAGATTGTATTGTTACGTTTTTGTGAATTTATTTTAAAATTTATGAAAGAGAATTTATTTAGATTAACCATCTCATTCTAACCAATTGACTTCTTAATTGGTTTGGTTTGTCGCTCTACGGTCATCTTGTGCACACTTTGGGCTAAACAGACCGGGACCTACAGTTTCAAGTGGATTCCGAACCCCTCACAAACATCCACGGCACTGCCGGGACGCGAACCCGAAACCTGTGGTACCGAGCGCCAGAGCTATTGACTTCTTAAATAATTCACGCATTAAGCCATGTCATACATTATAATTTATTTTATCTATATATTTGTTTTTCTAATGCAGCTGGCAAACACCTAGACAGTTTGATCTGAGATGCCTTAAGGCAAGCGCTGCACAGACGTTACTCACTTTGCATGACCCAGGGGGCGAGTGTCACTTGAAGATAAGCCACGGAGTCACAATGCCCTCCCAACCCCAACGCTCTACGATCCTATTAGACCGGGACGTACTGTTTAAAGTGGATTCCGAACCACTACAAACATCCATGGCACCGCCGGGACTCGAACCCAAAACCTGTGGTACCGAGCGCCAGAGCGCTAGCTACTCGGCCATTCAGGCCTCTTATTTTATCTATATTAAGTCTCACAAATATACATCATATTGGTTATTGCGACGTATTATCGTATTAGATTATCAATATAATACAATAATATGTATTAAATTGATTATTTATTATGTATTATTGTATTAGATAATCAATATAATACAATAATAAGTATTAGATTTAAAGTACGTAGTTTTATAGTAGTTAACGTAGTTCTTCTTTTTAATTTTATTTTAACAAAGGTGTCCAATCCAGTCTTCTGTGCTTCTCTACATGAGCAACAACATCTTCACTCAAGGATAAAGAAACGTTCGAGTTTTCACGGTTACAGCTAATTACACATTCACGCCAATCGAATTAAACGAGTGAGCAGTTTGTTATCAAACGACCTGCAGGGTAAAAGAAAAAAACGAAAACAAAACTCGGTACTCCACGCGGCATCGCACTAACTCGTTTTCCCCTAAACTTCTCTTAAAAGTTTTGTTTAGGGTTAAAGGAACGGGCAAATGAACTGCGAAGTGTAATGAGACACTAAACAGAGCTTGTCGCTCGAAATCTGGGATCGAACACTTCTTTCAGATCAGAATTTTAGAATAATCCCAAAGAGAAAGCTCTCCATTCCTTGGGAAACACGAATCACTTAAAAAAAAATCCACCAGCAACAAAATTTTGAATCGCCTATAGCAGGGGGTGGCCAACCCGCCTTCCGGCCTTGACAGTTTTTCAGGCCCTTGAGATGTATCGCACTTTTACACAAATGCATTAATTTCATAATGGCCAAAGGAGTGGAAACCAATGGATTAAATATGCATTGTGTGCACACATGAAAATGAACAGTAGAACTGATGAGAAAAATAATAGCCTTGCGCAAGCAAATAGCACTTTAGTAAGATAAATATTTTATAATAAATTCATTTTTTTAATTTCGTTTGTATTTATATATTTGTTATATTTCTTTATAATGTGCGTTTAGAAACATTATTATTTTAATATCTGTGTTTGCACCTAAGAATAATAGTAAACCCAATAATAATAACTCATTCTGTTTCAATGTTTCTATCCAAAAAAATGTCTGCAGTGGGTCTCAATCTAATAGGGGGATATGTAATTTTATAGGCGGCGCGCGGAGTTAGGATGCCTTTCCAAAGTGGCCCGCAAGATCCTTTGGGTTGGCCACCCTTCGTCTACAAACAGAACCATATCATCTATAAAAGATGTCGGTTTAATGAGATTTTTTATAATATATCATCATCATCATCATTGCAACAGCCCCCATGGTGCGCCAAGGTCGACTGCCTACTGGCAGGAAATGTTTTTCTTTTTATGGGGTGGGACTGCCAGCCCGAAGCCCAACGCTCTACAGTCATATTAGACCAGGAGCCTGATAGCCGAGTGGCTAGCTCTCACGTTCTCGGTACCACAGCATTTTACGTTTGAGTCTCGACGGTGCTGTGGATATTCAACTTTAAACCGTAGGTCCCTGTCTCATAGGACCGTAGAGCATTACAGAGACTTTCTTCACACCTACGCCATTCCCAAACTGTACAGAGGCAACTCAACTGTAGGCACAGTGATGGGGAGTGGTGTAGTAGTAGTAGTTATATTAGACCGGTACCTACGATTTAAATTGGATTTCGAACCACTACATACATCCATGGTACCACAGGGACGCGAACCCTAAACCTGTACCAGACTGCTAGCCACTCGAACATTAGGTCCTAAAATTATTCATCATCATTGGCGCAGCTGCCCGATGCCAATCTGCAGGTTTTTCCAGTCCGTGAGATGGATCTCACTTTTACAAAATATATTTATTTTACGATGGACAAAGGAGTAGAAAACAATGTATTAGAAAAATTCAATATGTTTGCATCCCTCTATTCGAAAATAAACTATCGAAAGGATGAGAAAAAATGAACTTTACTTTCAAAATAATATTCTTCCGCAGATAGGACAGATAGTGCCTGTTTTATGGATGAGTTCGAAGAATAATTTGATTATAGTCTGTGATCTCATGATGCGCGCACATCTTGGGACATCTAATATAACAGGTTCTATGTTTCACTTTAAGTGACCAACCCTAGATAAGCACAGTGGATTGATGACAGCAGAGCAAACCAGACTCTTAGTTGAAGTAGTTAGCGGTTTTGTTTAACTTGAGGTCTAGTTAAAGTGAAATTGAATATTAAGTTTAGCCATGAACCAGTCACCTACGACAGGGTCACTTGGATCTGGTGTAGGATTTCTTGCTCCAGGATAATTAGTAAGAAAAACACACATAAGTTAAATATTTTATTATTTTATAAACAACATGCATGGACAGCCTTGGATATTTGTAAGGGTTCGGAATGCACTTTAAGCAGTAGATTTGGTCTAATAGGATCGCAGATCGTTGGGCGTAGGGCTGACAACCCTACCCCGTAAAAAGATAACATCTTCTGTCTCGAAATCTGCCTATAGGCAGACGGCCTTGGCCCACCATAGAGCTGTTACGGCTCTGTTGATGATGTATATTTAATGATACTCGTACATGGATCACTTACATTACTTATATTATCATTACGGGCCTGAATGGTCGAGTGGCTAGCGCTCTGGAGCTCGGTACCACAGGTTTCGGGTCCGAGTCCCGGCGGTGCCATGGATGCCTATAGTGGTTCGGAATGCACTTTAAGCTGTAGGTCCCGGTCTCACACGACTGTAAGAGCGTCACGGAGCAAAACTCTGACTTCTACCTACGGGTGCTCCATCACATCAGAGGCTGCTCCTTTCCCTCCATCCATGAGTAGACTATTCATGAGATGCCCGTCCAGCACTGCAGGACATTTAGGATTAGTTACAAACATATTATCATTACTTACATATCACATTCATTTTGTGCATGCTATAAATTTTGATCAGCATGTAAAAAAAATTTTTTTGATATGGGTTCTTTTATGTATAAAAAGCATATTGTAATGATTTTAAATTGACATTTTGCAAAGGTTTTTTTTTTTTTTTTTTTTAAGCCCTCGCAACGCTCTACGATCCTATTAGGACCAAGACCTACGGTTTAAAGTGGATTCCGAACCACTCCAAGCATCCATGTCACCGCCGGGACTCGAACCCGAAACCTGTGGTACCGAGCGCCAGAGCTCTAGCTACTCGGCCATTCAGGCCCACATTTTGTGAAGTTTCTCCCTAAATATTCTCTCGGTATTCACCTCTGCATGTGCAAATCGAAAGTGAAGCTAAATCAGCTGCAACAGAAAGCATGTTTTTGAAAAAAACAATTTTTTCTCCTTCCCAAACGGAGATCGAGCCTCTCGTCAGACAAAGGCGTCACGTTCGGGCCGTTCGTCAGAGAACAGGGTCAACGGCGCTCTTCCGAAAGGCGTTGCGCAATGCGCCACCGACGACAATGGGCCGCACTTTCACACTCTCTACAAAGACATGAGCAGCACTCACAAAAGAAGAAACTGTGACGAGTAGGGGGAGTAAAGGCTGCGCCAAGCAGGAGCACGACGCTCCCCTTGTAACGCCATCGCCCAAAACAGCTAGCATGCAGGTGAGCTAATGTGCGGCATGATTGCAGTCACTGTTTTCAGAAACGAGGAGAATCGATTTAGATAGCGAGTAAAACAATCGGCAGTCACGCTGCAAGATGGGTTTGGTGTGTCGCTCCACGGTCATTTTGTGCACACTTTAGGCTTGTTGCCTCTAAACCCAGGTCCCCATGCATAGGGGAAGTCAACGCCCTATGTCCCGTAAACATCCTGTCTGTGGGGGTGTCTGGTAGGGGTGAGATGACGGGAGAGAGAGAAAGGAATGTAAGAAAGGGGAGTTGAACAACTGTAACCAAAGAGAGTGGTCGTGTGGTCAGTCCATCCTCGAGTGTGATGCTGCCTAAATAAAGGAGATTAATTTATACAGTCCACATCAAGTGTTTATTATTTGAGTTTATTTGTGTGCGTGACCGAGCTATCGAACAAGGCTAAACAGGCCGGGAGATACGGCTTAAAATGGATTCCGAACTACTCACACACATCCATGCCACCACCAAGATTCGACCTAAAAGTCTGTTGAACCAAAAGTCACAGCGCTAGCTAATTGGCCATCAGGCCCACCTGCACGATGCGAGTTTTCAGTGATTTCACGTACGACAACCAAATGTGAGGAAGTTACCCCTAAAAAAAGTATTTCTGTAAAGCACTGTCATCCCATCGACACCCATCAGTAAGCTCTCATAGTGTACACGAGGCCCACCGATATTTCACTATCACCTTTCTGACGGTTTGGGGCTACAGAGCCCTAGGTAAAGGGGTGAGATGTGGAAAAAAGTAAGTGTGAGTGCTGCCTAGTTGGTATGTAAGAGGACGAATCAGTGAGATGTTCGTGGTCTACACGAGGCCCACCGATATTCCACTACTAACGGTTTGGGGGGATACATAGCCCCGGTAAGGATTTAAGATGAGGAGAAAATAAAGTGATAGTGCTCTCTAGATGGCACGTAAGAGGACGAGGGCTTAATTTCTGATGTTGACGTCCTCTACAGACACTTTTTTGGAAATCGAGTAGACTCGGTGGAGATTCGTTCTTTCCTAATATCATCTTCATTCATTTTCATGCCCATCATTCGTTATTTATTTGTAGGGTGTAAAATATTAACTGGAACTTACAAAGAGATATTATTATATTATGATAAAAGATGTATACAAATATCTTTCTTGACTTATAAACTAGCTTACAGTTTAAAAAAAAAAAAATTAACTGCACTAAAAAAAATTCATCTTATTTTAATAACAATGCTTAAAAACTGCTTTCATTTAAAATATCAGAATTCAGTCTGTTATTTGTAAAAATTCTGAGTTACAAACTCTTTATCATTGTCTATAAAAATTTAAAAAAATTAATTTACGAGTCGGCGGTTTTGGAGTTTCATCTGGTATTTATTTTCAGGTATATTTTAAAGCATTCGTATTTAAAGGAGTCTGGTGATAAGCACGCCACGCTTCTGAACCGAGGGAACTTGGCTCGAAACCTGACTCAAACAATAAATCTGTAAGCCTTAAAGTTTCTCCATAGGGTGTGAAAGGTTTGAGCCCCCAGATTCATTTAGGGTTCATCTCATTGTAAAGAGGCAATAAATCAGGGGTGGCCAACCTGCTGCCCGCCTTCAGTATTTTTCCGGCCCGTGAGATTTAACTCACTTTCATATAATATATTGAATTTATAAAGGCCAAAATAGTGAAAGCCAATGTATTAAAAAAATACGTTATGTGTGCATACATTCAAAAATGAACAGTCAAAATTACGAGAAAAAATTAACTAATTTAAAATATTATTCTTGTGAATATAGGGCAGATATTGCCTGTCTTGTTCATGAGCTTACAGAATAATTAAATTATATTCTGCGAACTCATAATGCGCTCATCTTGGAACATCTATCATAACAGGTTCTATGTTTCACTTTAAGTGACCTCAGTGTCGCAGTGACCGTCCCTAGATACGATGACCATCCCCTAACACCCATTACGATGTGCAAACACCCAAATGGAGATCGATTTGCAAAAGCTAAGTGAAAGTGTGGAGAAACACATATCGCACTCGTCAAATAAATATTTTTTTAATGTTTTCATTGTTTTTATTTCGTTTATATTTATACATATTTTTATACTTCATCTTGAGTGTTCTATATTTCTTTACAGTGCGTGTCTAGTATCCTTATTATTATATCATCTATGTTTGCATATAATAATCGTAAACACAAAAATAATAACTCATTCTGTTTCCGTTTTTCACTCCAGAAAAATGTCTACAGTGGGTCCAAATCTAAAAGGTGGACATATAATCTTATAAGTGACCCGTGGAGCTAGGATGCATTTTAATGTGACCCGCAAGATCATTTGGGTTAGCCAGCCCTGCAATAAATATTGCGGGTTCATGAAAAAGCCTCATTGCAGCATATCCCCCCACCCCGCAATGGAAATTTAGTTTTAAACTGTCATAACTGACAATTACGTAGCATTTATGAAACAAGTAATACAAAAAAAAAAATTCCCCCTCTATTGCAGAAAGTTCTTTATCAATAATTTTCATTCATTTTTTTAAATGTATCTGGTGCCACCTATTATTAGATACATGCAACTTCAATCTAAAAAAACCAAAATGAATGAATTAAATTTAATGAATGAATGAATATTTGGAAAAACTGTATTCACATCCAGTGTCCTCCACTACAAGTTCAAAAATGAATGTATTGAGAACTGGAGTGGATGAATAGAAAGTGTTTCATGAACGATTGAAAATGTGAACAAGATATATATAGGGAGAGTGTGAGCTAATAGAAGGAATGACTGCAGTGCGAGCGGAGCTTTTACTGCGCACTTGTGCTGCGGACGACGGCGAAGAGAGTTGTCCCAGTTGTGAAAGGCGCAGAAAGGGAGAGCTCCACTGACCGAGATTCCGTTATCTCTCACCCCGCAAATGACGTCGCTGTGAACTCTGGAGCCAACCATGTGTGCCACCTGCTCTTGATTTCAACTGCAGAAGCGTTTTCCATCTAAGTCAACGCAAAATCCTTGTCATTTTTATTGGGTGGTTTTCCCTCGAGTAAGATTTGCAACAAGCTATGAAGACAGCGCATTACTTTTCAGAATTGTTTGAAATCCAACAAGCTATAACGCACTAACCCCTCCATTTGGTGTTAGCAATGAGTTACGATAAATGCGCAAGCCGGAAAGTCATGCCTTGTGTTCGGGTTTTGGTTTAGTTTGTCGCTATACGGTCAATTTGTGCCTACTTTAGACTAATTAGACCGGGACCTACTGTTTAACGTGGATTCCGTTCTACCACTACTGCTACTACTGCACCACAACACAACACTGTGCCTAGAGCGGAGTTGCCCCTTTGGGAACGATGTGGGTGAGAGGAAATCTGATTGGGCTCTGTGACGCTCTACGGTCACATTAGACCGGGACCTACGGCTTAAAGTGGATTTCGAACGACTACAAACATCCATGGCACCACCGGGACTCGAACTCCAAACATGTGTCACTGCATGCCAGAGCGCTAGATACTCAGCCATCAGGCCCTATGATTCCGAACCACTCACAAACATCCATGCCTCCGCCAGAATTCGAACCTGAAACCTGAAGCCAAAAGCCAGAGCGCTACCCAATTGGCCATCAGGCCGCCCTTATGTTTGAGAAAGCAATAAAAGTGGTGATGCACCTCTCTCAATACCTTCGTTGGGAAATTCTCGTTCAAAATGGGCCCAATGGGGATGCAGACACTCGGTTATACATCCTAGGTAACATTAAATCCCAAATAACATATCTGTCGTTCCATGGCAAAAGATTACGTATCAAAGTACCGCAAACAACAAAACTATTCTATTTTAATAACTGTTGTGTGTTGTTGTGACTAATACTTAGTGCCCCGCGATGCGGGAAGGACATCCCCTAAGTAATCTACTCATGGATGGAGGAAAAGGCGGCAGCTTCTGTTGTGATGCAGCACCTGTAGGTAGAAGTCTGACTTTTGCTCCGTGACGCTCTTACAGTCCTATGAGATCGGGACCCACGGCTTAAAGTGGATTCCGAACCACTACAAACATCTATGGCACCGCCGGGACTCGAACCTGAAGCCGAAGCTGTGGTACCGAGCGCCAGAGTTCTAGCCACTCGACCATTCAGGCCCACTATAACATTTTATTATCCTCCATCTGATAATGGCGGCCTGATGGCCAAGTGGTTAGCACTCTGGCCTTTGGTACCACCGGCTTCAGGTTCGAATCCCGGCGGAGGTATGGATGTTTTCAATGGTTCGGAATCCACTTTAGGTAGGTAGTTAGGTGTTTCGGAATCCACTTTAGGAATCCACTCCGTAGGTAGAAGTTTGACTTGCCTTCGTGACGCTCCTACAGTCCTATGAGACGGGGACACGCGCCAGTGAGCACCAGAGATTTAGACACTCGGCCATTCAGGCCCATTTTCATAACTAATTCGTTGATGACACGTTAAGCCATCGTAATTAATCCGTAGATCACACGAACTATGGTAATTAATGCATGCTAAAATAGAGAGTTTTTGCATACCGTACATTAGTTACCGTAGGACGTCCGTTAGCTTTTTCTCCCTAGCGCGCATGCGCATAGGAAACTGAGCATGCGCGCTAGGGAGAAAAAGCTAACGGACGACCTACGGTAATTAACGTACGGTATGCAAAAACTCTCTAATATCTCAAAATTTTGAGGAGATTAGGATAGGGGGCCACATAGAATCCATGGTCATTTTCTCCTTGGAACTTTCTTAAAAATCAATTTGATATAACTGTCAACTAAAAACGTTTTTGACAACACAAAAATTGTCAGAATGTTGTAAGAGAGAAAATTAAACCCTCTTCGTAACATGAAACATGACATGACGGTTGTGAACGATGGAAGAGAGTCTCACCTGCATCGTACATCTTAATGACAAATGAAAAAGCATTAAAAACTCTTTAGCACAAGGCCGAACTAATAATAAACCGTGATTCTGATCAAGATCCTCATCTCTTTCTGGCAGCAGTGCAAATCGTTGGAAAGATGTCCTCCCGCCCCCCACAAACACGATAGTTCTTAAATGGCCATCGTTTTTTCTGTGTTTACCCTTTAACATAATTTTGTTTAAAAGATTATTACAACTCCAAAAACGCTCGTCGTTCGAATTGCCCATATGATTGTCTACGCAAGGAGTGGCCAAGCCAAATGATCTTGCGGGCTACTTTGGAATTGCATCCTAACTCCTCGGGCCGCCTATAAAATTATAGATCCCCCTATTAGATTGAGACCCATTATGGACATTATTTTGGAGTGGAAAATGGAAACAGAAGGAGTTATTATTATTGCGTTTACTGTTATCCTTACATGTAAACACAGATAATATAGTAATAATGACATTAAACGCACATTGCAAAGAAATAAAAAATATATATAAATATATTTTTTTTTTGTTCTAATGCAGCTGGCAAACACTTAGACAGCTTGATCTTGGATGCCTTAAGGCAAGCGCTGCACAGACATTACTCACTTTGCACGACCCAGGGGGCGCGTGTAATTTGAAGATACGGACGCGTGTAATTTGAAGATACGGACGCGGAGTCACAATGCCCCCGCAGCGCTATACGATCCTGTTAGGACCGGCACCTTCGGTTTAAAGTGGATTCCGAACCACTCCAAACATCCATGGCACTGCCGGGACTCGAACCCGAAACCTGTGATACTGAGCGCCAGAGCGCTAGCCACTCGGCCATTCAGGGCCATATATATATATATATATATATATAAAAATATAAACGAATAAAAAATATATAAAAAATTCTTGAATAGACGGATGCACACATAATGTTTTTTTTCTAATACATTGTTTTTCCATTACTTTGGCCATAATAAAATAAATATATTTTGTAAAAGTGTTATATGTGGATGGAAACGCGGAATATGGACCAGAAAAATGTACAAGGCAAGCCACATGCGGCCCGCCTGCCGCTGGTTGGCCACCCCTGGTATAGAAGAAGACAGAATGACCCTTCAATCATTATTGAACATCCATCAAAATAACGCTATTCGCAAACACGCCAATCATGAATGTTTCCTAGAAAAAAGGGAAGCAACTTTATTTCGATTGCTTATTACAGCGATGAGTGAGATAGACATGACGACGATAGTGTAAGATCGGCTCGTGCGATGACTGTAACAGTTTGGTCGAGGGTAGAAAGCAATTTTTTTTTTTTCCCACGTCTAGGAAAAGACGGCCGTGTATTTTTAAATTGTTCTTTGTGTGTTGGGAACGCGAATTTCAACGATGGCACTTAATACCTGCGTTCTATGTAAATGGCCATTCTTTTGCAAATGTAACATAAATCTGTGTAGAAGCAGTTCTTCCCATTCTTTCTCTACGCTTAATAACTTATGAATAAATAATCTATTTAAGAGTTATTTCGTTACAAGTCTAAAAATACTGTTGGAACATGTCAACTGTATCTTTTTTATTTCGCTCGTTTTACGAATGAGCCTATGGCATCTTCTTCCATAAGAATCTTTCAACTAGTCGTTCGTAATGGATTTTCAAAGGTCGCACTAACCAGAATAAAACTGAAAGTGCTCGGAAGCGTTCTAGGTTTAGTTCGAGTGGCGAACAAAACTCAGATAAGAAATACACAATTTTCACGGCGTCCAGACTAGAGTACGAGACAAAAGAGTTGTTCTCGTACCGAAAGCCTCCGTCTGACTGCGAGAAACAAGTCATGATATCTCTGGCTGCGAATGACAGATAGTCGAAAATGGTGTCCATGGTTTTCTTTACCTTGTCGCTCTGCGGTCCTCTTGTGCACACTTTGAGCTAAACAGACCGGGACCTACATTTTAAAATTGATTCCGAACTACTCACAAACATCCATGCCACCATTCGAACCTGAAGCCTGAGATACAAAAGGCCAGAGCGCTAGCCACCAGGCCGCCATTCAGAAACAAGGAGATTCAATGTATATTGATTAGATCTTGAAAATTTGGTTTCCTGGTGCGATTTTCCCGTTCCTTCTTCCTTACCACACGCAAATGTGGGGTAATTTCAACCAAAAAAAATTGTTCTTTCAGAAATTAATGTCCTCTCTTTGGAGCTTTGTTTATAGTGGAACACAAAGCCCCCTTATATTCGGAAGCAAAAAATAAAAAAAAGGAAAAAGTTAAAGCTATCCTTGATACTGGTTAAGATTGTGTTGTTTTTACTTTTAAATATGTTTTAAATATAATATAATTTTTTATTTATCTATTAATTTTTAATTTTATTTAACTGCAATGCTGATTGTAGTTTTGGTTCAATGAATGCTTCTACCGTTCTATAATTGACAACCCGAGAAAAAGTAAAAGAAAAGTTTTAAATTATAATTTTTATTAGCTTTAAATTGCAATCTAAATATTATAATTAATATTATTTTTATTGTGGGGCCTGGATGGCCGAGTGGCTAGCGCTCTGGTGCTCGGTACCACAGGTTTCGGTTTCGAGTCCCGGTGGTGCAATAGATAGGTGTAGTGGTTCGGAATCCACTTCAAACCGTAGGTCCCGGTCCTGATAGGATCGTAGAGTGTTGCGGGGGAATTGCTACTCCGCGTCCGTGGCTTATCTTAAAGTTACACGCGCCCCCTGGATAGTGCAAAGTGAGTAACGTCTGTGCAATGCTTGCCTTGAGGCATCCAAGACCAAGCTGTCTAAGTGTTTGCCAGCTGCATTACAAAGAAAAAAAAATATATTATTTTATTGTTTTATTTTATTATTATGATTTTTATAATAATTTTCTTAAATTATAATTTTTATCAGCTTTAAGTCTCTATCGAGGGACCTGACGGTCGAGTGGCTAACGCTCTGACGCTTCGTACCCCAGGTTTCGGGTTCAACCTGGGTTCGGGTTCAACCAATCTTTCCACTTTAAACCGTAGGTCCCGGTCCTAATAGGAGCGCTATGGGGGTAGAGCTACTCGCGTCCGTAGCCTATCGGAAAGCTACGTGGTGCCCCCTGGGTGGTGCTCAAAGAGTAATAGGGGTGCAGCCCTTGCTTAAGGCATAAAGGAAACTGTCTGTGTATTGCGAGCTGCATTAGAACGACAACATAAATCTCTATCGGCTTATTATTAATATTTTTCCCCTGTTATATATGTAAGTTTTATTTTTGATATTAGCGCTTTGATTTATATCTTTTTTTTTCTTCCTATTGTTTTTTTTATTAACTTTATCCAAATGGCTAGCGCTCTGGCCTTTGGTATCACGAGCTCCAGGTTCGAGTCCTGGCGGTGGCATGGATGTTTGTGAGGGGTTCGAAATGTACGCTAAACTGTAGTCCCGGTCTGTTTAACCCTCGTGTGCACATGATGACCGTAGAGCTACAAACCAAACATAAGCCCTCTTGACTTTATTGCTTACTGTGTTTACTTACCATTTATTTTCCCACTTTGCATCTTAAAAACACACAAGTAGTAGCACGCGAATCTTCTTAATTCTCCAAGGGTCAGCCAGAGAGGTCGATGCACCTGTACGTCACAATAAATCAATTAGCATCACTGACAATCTGACTGCAGCATGTTAATAACTTAATTTTCACGTGTCACTTAAACGTCTTTGATAGGAGTTTGATCACCCACGACGCGTCCCATCTCTTTGTCATCCTGTCAGGATAATTTAATGGGATAAGGTGTCTCCGTGTCTTCTTATTAGGCAGGATAATTTTAGTGCTTTCGTAATTGAGTTATTGGACGTCTGTGGGCTACTTGAACATAGGTCATTGGCCGGATGCCATATTTTGTCTGTATTGAACATGAAGTTGGAAATATCATTATATCATTTCCGGAAAAAAAATTAAATGATCCTGTCCCTTATGAGTGCTTTGTTTATTCACGAAGTTGAAAGAATCCTGGAGTATTATAAAATCACGGTAATGTTTCATTTTAGTCGTTATTAGAGAGTTTTTGCATACCGTATTTTGGACGTCCGTTAGCTTTTTCTCCCTATAGTGCATGCTCATAGGAAATTGCGCATGCGTATCTGTAATAATGTTTCCTATGAGCATGCGAGCTAGGGAGAAAGAACTAACGAACGTAAAAAATACGGTATGCAAAGACTCTCTAATAATTCTTAATGTTCATTAAATTGAGTAATTACAAATCTTTCCTATCCATAGAAAACGAATCATTTTGGGGATCATCCTATCTTTTTGTCACAATATGTAGCTACAAAATGTAGTGATGACAAAAAAAAATGACGTACAATAAAATATATTTATGTCACTATGCTGTGCAAGAAAGTATGTTCTTAAGACTACGATGCACAAGAAAGCTCATGCTTTACACTATGCTGTGCAAGAATGCATTCTTAAGACTATGATGTACAAGAGATTGCATTCTTAATACTATGAGGTACAAGAGATTGCCTTCTTAAGACTATGATGTACAAGAGATTGCATTCTTAAGACTATGAGGTACAAGAGATTGCCTTCTTAAGACTATGAGGTACAAGAGATTGCATTCTTAAGACTATGAGGTACAAGAGATTGCCTTCTTAAGACTATGATGTACAAGAGATTGCATTCTTAATACTATGAGGTACAAGAGATTGCCTTCTTAAGACTATGATGTACAAGAGAATGCATTCTTAAGACTATGATGTACAAGAGATTGCCTTCTTAAGACTATGATGTACAAGAGATTGCATTCTTAATACTATGAGGTACAAGATTGCCTTCTTAAGACTATGATGTACAAGAGATTGCATTCTTAAGACTATGAGGTACAAAAGAGATTGCCTTCTTAAGACTATGATGTACAAGAGAATGCATTCTTAAGACTATGAGGTACAAGAGATTGCATTCTTAAGACTATGATGTACAAGAGATTGCATTCTTAAGACTATGAGGTACAAGAGATTGCCTTCTTAAGACTATGATGTACAAGAGAATGCATTCTTAAGACTATGATGTACAAGAGATTGCATTCTTAATACTATGAGGTACAAGAGATTGCCTTCTTAAGACTATGATGTACAAGAGATTGCATTCTTAAGACTATGAGGTACAAGAGATTGCCTTCTTAAGACTATGATGTACAAGAGAATGCATTCTTAAGACTATGAGGTACAAGAGATTGCATTCTTAAGACTATGATGTACAAGAGATTGCATTCTTAAGACTACGATGCACAAGAGATTGCATTCTTAAGACTATGAGGTACAAAAAAGCACTATCTTAATACTATGGTATACAAGAAAGCCCTTTCTTACACTTTGCTGTACAAGAACGGAGATTCGTCACATTGTGTTGTACAAGAAAGCACTTTCTTAACCCTATGATGTAGAAAAATTTCCGATGGTTTCATGCATTTAAAAAGAGTACCTCATAACGATAAGGAGGATATATATATATTAAAAAAGTTTGAAATGTTTAAGGTACCTGCTCGCTAAACAGTAACTGTGTGACGCTAATTTATGGAATAAGTTAAAAGGAGGTTGAAAAAGGCGTTTCACATTTCTTGCAACACAACTAAACGAGAAAAAATACCATATGAAAAGAAACAGCGGAAAGCCGTAACGTAGTGGAAAAGGGCTGCTCGCAATCAGTACACTGGACACTGAATTCAGTGAGAGATTCATTTGGGTGGGGAAGTAGCACGCCTGTGATATACAAGCAGTGCCACGAGGTGCGCCTTCTATTCCGATGAGCAGTTGATGCAGACTTCTTTTACATTACTTCATTCATGCTATTGAGAGTCTTCTAAAAAAAGGCAATCTATCGTTAGAATGGATGATTTAAAATCCAAAGAACATGTGTGGGAGGCATTGGAATTTCGGATTCGCCGGAGAACACCCAAAAACAGTAACAGATGCTCGTTGAGGAACGTCTTCTCTTACCCGAACAACTGTTAGAATTGCCAACGGCCATACCATGCTGAATATACCGGTTCTCGTTAGATCACCGAAGCCAAGCATCGTTGGGCGCGGTCAGTACTTGGGTGGGGGACCACCTGGGAATACCGCGTGCCGTTGGCATTCACAAATTTGGGACCTGAATGGCCGAGTGTCTAGCGCTCTGGCGCCACATGTTTCGGGTACGAATCCCGGCGGTGCCATGGATGTTTGTAGTGGTTCGGAATCCACTTTAAGCTGTAGGTCCCGGTCTCCTATCTCTGTAAGAGCGTCACGGAGCCAAAGTCAGACTTCTACCTACGGGTGCTCCATCAGAACAGAAGCTGCTTCCTTCAATCATGAGTACGTACGGGCTCGTGGGCTTGGTCAGCCATGTGGGATAAGAAACAACAACAACAAACACTGTTGAATTATCTGCTATTAGAGACTGTGAGAAAAAAAAGCATTGAGGGAAATCGTCTGTTTACAATAATCTATAATTTAAGGGGCAATTTGTTGTTCACCTCTTTGAGAGGAAAGCATTTGTATTAACTTTAATCTTTCCATTATTTTTATCATTTATATTTTTTATTCCAAACTGTATTGCAATTGTATGCATTGTTGCGTTAATATACTTCCTCCTTTAAGTGCAAAATATTGCTTCTGTATACTGAATTTTCTGTCCTATTTTTTGGGGTGTTGCTACCAGTCGTCACTAAATTTTCGTGTATCAGAGTAATATCGGTTCATAAGCAGAAGATCTCAATTCTTGTTCTATAAAACCCTTATAAGACCTATTTGGGTCTAGGGCTTTAAAACTCGGACTTTGGCAAGATCGGATGAGGACCATTTGGGTCTATTTGAGAGGAAGATTTTGAGGGCTCTTCTTGGAGGTGTTAGGGAAAGGGATTGTTGGAGAAGACGGTATAACGCAGAAATGAATAAATACTCTAAAGACCCTTAGATACGATAAAATTGATTAAAATCGACAGATTAACTTGGGCTGCTCGTGTATTTAAAATGAATGATTTAAACCCTGTAGAAAGGCTCGTTTTAACAAAGCCACGGGGACAAAGAGGAAGAGGACGTCCCAAGTTACACTGGATAGACGCAGTTGAAAAATATTTTGTTGTACTAAAGGTTAAGAATGGGAGGCCTCTCGTCAACCAGAGGAATGCAGGGAAATCTCTTCAAAGAAAAGCCTTGGTCCACTCTGGGCTGTCGTGTTATTGATGATGATGAGAATAGTATCCCTCACGTATTAAAATTCTCTGGTAGAAGATAACAAAATGCGTATTTTAAAATATCAACAGATGAACCCTAAATCTAAAATTACTTTTCCGTTATTGTAAAATTTTGAATATTTTAATGATATCGGTTTATTAAAACGTGATGAAATAAAAGGTCATTAGGTTTAATAATAACAATAAAAGCGTTAAGTTGAAAATGTGACACTGTTTTCCACCTTTAAGGTGGAAGGATAGTGGATTCAGTAGAGGTAAAGTGGATTCAAAATTAAAAAGTTTAACAAACATAAAGAAGAAAAAAAGGGGGAGACCCGTTTGACCTAGAGGTACACGAATTTGCTGCCCCCCTCCACCCTGAGATCTAGATCCCCAGACATTCGAAATGCTACAAGCAAAGAACAACTTATGAACGAGCCGTGGAAGAAGAAGAAAAAAAAGCGAAGGTTAAGCAACTCCAGACTTCTCCGAAATGGAAAGTCGCGCGACCGCTTTTTCTGAGGGAAGTGCCCCCCCCCTTCCGACGACCCTCGTGCCCAGCGTTCCGTACTAAACCTGTTGCCTGAGAGGGGTGCTCCACCCAGACGATAACCTCCTTGGCCCAGAAAGGGCCGCGCTTTGTTCCAGGGATGGCCTGGTTTCAGACAGTTCCGATTTGGTGGACAAGGAGGACACTGAGTTGGCGGATGACAGCAAATACACTTCATTGCAGGATAACAAATAAAAGCTCAATTGAGGGGTGGGTTCACCATCAATGGAACTTTCACCTTCTCTTCAAGTAATGTATATTTGCGAAACGATGAAACAAAAGAAGTTTGGTAACAACTGACTACTTTTTTTAATACCCAATAGGCGTTCATCATTAAAAAAAATTATTGGACTATTACAAATATACTTCTCATGCATGCGGCCCGCCTTGAAGATTTTTGCGGCCCGTGAGACACACTTTTACAAGATATATTTATTTTAGAATGTCCGAAGGAGTGAAAACCAATATATTAAAAAAATACATTATGTGTGCATCCACATATTCGAACTTACATCAAATATGCAAAAGAAATAAGTAAACTTACAGCTGATTTTGGAATTGGACGGATTACAGCAAATACACTTTATTGTAGGATTACAAATAAAAGCTCAACCGATGCAAGGGATCACCATCAATGGAGTTTTCACCTCTTCTCGAAGTAACACATATTTGCGAAACGATGAAAAAAGAAAAGTATTGTTACAAATGACTACTTTTTTTATACCCTATAGGCCAGGGTTGGCCAACCCAAATGATCTTGCGGGCCACTTTGAAAATGCATCCTAACTCCGCGGACAGCATGTAAAATTATATATATCTCCCTATTTTGATTGAGACCCACTATAGACATTTTTATGGAGTGAAAAATTGAAACACAATGAGCTATTATTATTGTGTTTATTATATTATTCTTGCATATAAACATAGATAACATAATAATAATGATACGAAACGCACATTGTGACGAAGTATATAACACTCAAAATGAAATGTAAAAAAAAAAAAAAAAAAAAAAAATGAAATCATTAAATGCGATATTGGTTTCTCCACTTTTTCACTTTTTGCAAATTTATCTCCATTTGGGTAATGGCACATCGTCATGGGTGTTGCAGGTGAGCGTCCGTTATATGTGATCTTCTTTTTTGTGTTGGGTCCATTTCATTTTCGAAAAAAAGGATTCGCAGGTATCAGCTGAATCAAAACCGCTAAACAACTTCAAATAAGAGTCTGGTTTGCTCTGTTATCAACAATCAACTGTGCCAGGCACTTTTAATAACCGTGGAAGGGGACGAATGCTTGACAACTCGAATGCTGGTCTACAACTTCAATGTGGACCATTTAACTATCGTTCGGATTCTCAAAAATCTTGGAATCTTGGAAGTGCCTATTGACTACTGGCAAAAAACTTCGCTAAAAAACTGGCAGGCAAACAAAGTTCATGACGATTTCGATAACTTAGTGGCGGATGTCAAAGCATGGATTGCCTGCAAGTAACGTGAATTCTTTGTCCGTGGAATCGACCGTCTTAAAAGCAAATGAGAAGCAGTTATTGAAGTAGATGGTGACTACGCTCCGGATTAATCATTTGAAAATGTTACCGTAGAATTTTTATGTTTCCTTTTTCATAATAAATAGTGTTTAAGAACACCTGATAATATCGTTTAAAAACGCCTGATAATTATGTACCAACCCAATATATATATATATATATATATATATATATAATGTTCTAATGCAGCTGCCAAACACTTAGACAGTTGTCTTGGATGCCTTAAAGCAAGAGTTGCACCGACTTAACCCACTCAGAATTACCCAGGATATGCGTGTAGCTTGAAGATAAGCTACGGACCCGGAGTCGCACTACCCCCGCAACTCTCTACGATCCTATTAGACTGGGACCTATAGCATAGAAAAGGTTTCCGAACCATTACAAACATCCATGGCACCGCCGGGACTCGAACCCGAAACATAATGTACCGAATGCCAGAGCGCTAGCCACTCGGCCCTTCAAGCCCCGAATCCAATATAATAAAGCTCCCGTTTTAACTTTGAGCCATCTACGTAACTATTTTAGTTTTTGAACTCACTTGGTGCACAACTGGAATGGATTTTTAAACTAATAGTGTCCCAGTATTCATTTCATTCCACGGAAAAATGGGATGACTTTATTTAAGAGAAGTTGTTTTTGCTCCAGAAAGTTCCTGAGTCATTTCAAAGAAATTGGTGTTTATAGAGTGAACAAAGGGGAAGAGTTGTTGTTTAAAATATTCCCTTTTTTTTCACGAGAGCGTTTCATGAAAGCTCTTTTGAATTCAACTAACTATTCACAAAGAAGAGGATAAGCGTAACCGCTGGAAAAATTCCTTTCATGTACATCTTTATTCACAAACTCCGCACTTAATTAACTCTTTTTGAGAGCGAGAGAGAGAAAAAATACAGATTTCGTCATGCGTTTCTCTTTCATCCTTGGCAGCAGAGCCGCGGGCGAGAATCCCAGAACAATGTGGAGACAAAATAAACAAAGGGAGGGAAGGGGTGAGGGGGTGGTTCAGAGCAACAGAGGGTCGTCGCACAGAAGATGTTTCGTAACAAGATGAGACGCGACCACTCGGAGGTGAACAGTCGTGGGGGAGGAGGGGAAACCCGGACAAGCAAACGATTTTTTTCTCTCACACACCGCCCACGTGAATCGGATGAGGAGGGGGAAAGGATGACACAGGAGGATCTGTTGGGGTTCTTTTTAATCTTAAACACTCTGAAAAAGTCTGATGACAAAAGAGGTACAAGAAATAGAAGAATCTTGCACCGATCCACTTTGATTGAAGCAGTTTTTCGCACATTAGAAGTATATCTTTTAAAATAATGAATCTGCATAACAGCTTATTGAAGTCAATAAATATTAGTATAAATCAATAATGTGAATAATTCAATCAATAATACATTAGTCCAGGGATGGCCAACCCAAATAATCTTGCAGGCCACTTTGGAAATGCATCTTAACTCCGCGGGCCGCTTATAAAATTATATAACCCCCCATTAGATTGAGACCCACTGTAGACATTTATTTGGAGTGAAAAATGGAAACAGAAAGAGTTATTATTTGTGTGTTTACTATTATTCTTCCATGTAAACATACATATAATAATAATGATACTTAAACGCGCATTGTAAAGAAATGTTTTTTTCTTTCTGTAATGCAGCTGGCAAACACTTAGACAGCTTGGTCTTGGATGCTTAAGACAAGCGCTGCACAGACGTTACTCACTTTGCATTACGCAGGGGGCGCGTGTCACTTGAAGATAAGCCACGGACGCGGAGTCACAATTCCCCCGCAACGCTCTACGATCCTATTAGACCGGAACATACAGTTTAAAGTGGATTCCGAACCCCTACAAGCATCCATGACACCGCCGGGACTCGAACCCGAAACCTGTGGTACCTAGTGCCAGAGCCCTAGCCACTCGGCCATTAGGCCCACTTGTAAAGAAAAGAACTTGTAAAATAATAAATAATAAATAATAAAATAACTTTTAAAACTTGCTAAAAATGAAATATATATAAATATAAACGAAATCATTTAAAAATATTTATTTCACTTGAACGATATGTGTTTCTCCACTCTTTCCCTTAGCTTCTGCAAATCGATCTCCATTTGGGTATTTACATATCGTAATGGGTGTTGTAAGTGAGCGTCCCTTATATTTCAGCCTGTTTTGTATTGGCATTTTAGGGAAAAAAAAGTTCATTTTAGGAAAAAAAAAATGATTCGCACGTGTCTGTTGAATCAAAGACGCTGACGCCTTCCACTAAGAGTCTGGTTTGCTCTGCTATCAACGATCGACTGTACGTATCTAGGGAGGGTCACTGATGTCACATAAAGTGAAACGCAGAATATAATCTAATTATTCTGCGAACTCACAAACTCCGCTCTTAACTCGTTTTGAAAGGGAGAGAAAGAAGAAAAAATCCAGATTTCGTTATGCGTTTTTCTTTCATCCTAGGCAGCAGAACCGCGGGCGAGAATCACAGAACAATGTGGAGACAAAATAAACAAAGGGATGGAAGGGGTGGGTTAGAGCAACAGAGGGTGGGTCGCACAGAAGATGTTTCGTAACGAGATGAGACGCGACCACTCGGAGGTGAACAATCGTGGGGGAGGAGGGGAAACCCGGACAAGCAGGCCGCGTTTCAAACGATTTTTTTTCTGTTGCATGCCGCCCATGCAAATGGTGGATCGGAGTGGATGCAAACGGATAACACAGGAGGATCTGTTTTTAATCTTAATCACTCTTAAAAAGTCTGACGACAAAAGGTACAAAAATAGAAGAATCTTGTATGGTTTTTTTAGGATCATGTTTTTCCCACATTTCAAATACATCTTTTAAAAGGTACTATATAACAGTTTATTTAAATCAAGAGTGTAAATAATTCTCTCAATAATACATTATTCCAGGGGGGGGCAACCTAATATTCCAGCAGGCTACGTCGGAAATGCATCCTAACTCCGCGGGCCGCATCTAAAATTATACATCTCCCATATAAGATTTAAACCCACTATAGATATTTTTATGGAGTGAAAAATGGAAGCATACTGAGTTATTATTTTTGTGTTTACTGTTATTCTTGCATGTAAACATAGATAATATAATGATACTAAACACACATTGTAAAGAAATATACAGCACAAAAAATGAGATATAAAAAAATACGTAAATATAAACGAAATGAAAACAATGAAATCCATTATTCTTACATGTAATCCACTTTTTCGCACATTTGAAATACTTCTTTTAAAAGGTACCACATAAGGTACCCCATTTAAGTCCATAAATATTAGTATAAATCACTACCCTAGGGGCAGGCGGCCTTGAATATTTTTCCTGCCCGTGAGATGTATCACACTTTTACAAAATATAATTATTTCATAATGGCCAAAGGAGTGGAAACAGCTGCTTTTGAAAGCCGACTCAGTGATTTAGAGTTAGACAAATGCAACACAATTTTTGAAATCTATTCATTTCCCTTTCAGGTTGAAATCGAGTCGGCCTCAGGATATCTACAAATGGAACTGGTTGACTCGCAATGCAATATTGAATTAAAACACATTTGTGAAACATCAGAATCACAAATATATTTTTATAACACTTACGTCACAAAAGAGACATTTTCCAATTTCAGAAATCTGCCACAAAAAGTTGTGAGCGCTTTGGGTTCAACTCACACCTGCGAATCGGGTTCCCCCCCCCCCTCCTAAAAGGATATTGATCAAACACAAAACATGCTCAAACATATCGCACTACTAAAATAAATATTTTTTTTAGTGATTTCATTTATATTTATATATTTTTAATGATTTCATTTCAAATGCTCCATCTTCACAATGTGCGTTTAGTATCATTATTATTATACTATCTATGTTTACATGTAACAATAATAGTAAACACAATGATAATAACTTATTATACTTCAGTTTTTCATTCCAAACAAATATCTACATTGGATCTAAATCTAATGTGGGGATCTATAATTTTATAGACGGCCCGAGGAGTTAGGATGCATTTCCAAAGTGGCCCGCATAATCATTTGGGTTGGCCACCCCTGCACTTGTGTTGTTGTTGTTGTTGTTGTTTCTCATCCCACTTAGCTGGCCAAGCCCACGAGCCCGTACGTGCTCATGATTGAAGGGGAAGGAAGCAGCTTCTGTTGTGAAGGAGCACCCGTAGGTAGAAGTCTGACTTTGGCTCCGTGACGCTCTTACGGTCATAGGAGACCGGGACCTACGGCTTAAAGTGGATTTCCTGCACTTGTCAATAGTATAATAATTCAACATAATAAAAATAATTGCCTCTAATAATTAACATAAAATAATTAATTCCATATAATAATAATAATTTCCATAAAATAATCAATTCCATATAATAATAATAATTTCCATAAAATAATTAATCCCATATACTAATAATAATCCATAATATAAGTTTAATAAGTCAATAGTTTATTATCCAGTAGTCTACGCATTAAGCAAGTATAGCATTTGTTAATTAAAAATGAATTAAAATCAAAATTAAGAAAACTAAAATTTTCGACATGCCCAAAATTAAAATTAAATAGCAATTAAAAATTAATGTTCAAAAAGTTAATTTAAAAAATGAGAAAAATAAAAATATTAATTAAAATTTAAAAAAAATTCTAATGTAGCTGGCAATACAGAGAAAGTGAATCTTTATGCTATCAGCAAGGGCTGCACCGCTGTTACACACTGAGCACTACCCAGGGAGACACGCGCAGCTTGAGGATATGCTACGGACGCGAGTCACGCTACACCCACAACGATGCTATTAGACCGACACCTACGATTCAAAGTCAATTCCGAACCAATACAAGCACCCATGGCACCGAGTAGCTAGCTCTCTGGAGGTGCGTGTAGCTTGAAGAGAAGCTACGGACGCGGAGTAATACAACCCCCACAATGCTCTACGATCCTATGAGGCCGGGACCTACGGTTTAAAGTGGATTCCAAACCCATGCAAACATCCATGGCACCGCACTGACTCGAACCCGAAACCTGTGGCACGGTGCGCCAGACATTCGGCCATTCAAGCCCCCGTGATAGGTGCTAAACAATTCATGTTAAATGTCTAAAATATACTTTTAGATCATTTAATGTGGATGCTTTAAAAAAATGAATTAAAATTCTGTTGGCGGAGAATATTAAGGACCATGGACAGTTGTACTTTTACGAACAATGCAATAATGGAAACTTTTTTTTATGATTGTTCATCATATGCATTGCAACTGTGCCTTCGAATCCAGCATTCGTCGTCTCTCCAAAAAATCGTTCCCAATCTGGCTGCCTACACTTCACCATACATGCAACTTCGAATTCCGAATTGTGACCCAAGGAGATCCATGATTTGATATTCGAAAAGATTTTTCCTCAATTTTGTATAAAATCCTCAGTGATTGTGGCATATTGAAAGGTTTTGATTTGGTTTTTCGCTCAACGGTCATCTTGTGCACACTTTAGGCTAAACAGACCGGGACCTACATCTTAACGTGGATTACGAACCACTTACAAACAGCCATGCCACCACCAGGATTTGAACCTGAAGCCTGGGATACCAAAGGCCAGAGCGCTAGCCGATTGGCCACCCGGCCGCCACCCACACTGGAGCATCATTCTTCGGAAGTTACTATCTCGTGGTGTTTAGTTCAAATTTGAACTTTTGTGAAAACAGGATTTGTTGCACCTAAGAAATATATACCTGATAAGCACAAAGACAGTGCTTATCAGGTATATATTTATCAGTGTATATCAGTGCTTATTGGTATATACAAAGACACACAGAAAATTCTTAACAATACAAAAGCATAAAAAATATTCATTATATTTAAGTGCAGAAGGTCTCATTAGAGTATTGCACATTCACGAAATTAATAAATGAAGTACAAAAAAAAAAAAAAAAAAAAAAAAAAAAAAACCCACACACACTCAATACGTTTTTTTTTTTTACCAACATTTGGAATATTCTGCCTTTTCTTGATGGCATTAGAATGCCGAAATTTTGTTAACCCTCCGTAGGAGAACTGCAAAATTACGAATATAGGTTCTTGATGTTGTTGTTTCTTATACCACTCGTTAGGCATCTAGACCACGAATCTGTGTGGTCTCATGATTGAAGCAAAAGGAAGCAGCTTCTGTTTTGGAAGTCTGACTTGCCTCCGTGACACTCTACAGTCCTCTGAGACAGGAACCTACGGCTTAAAGTGGATTCCGAATCACTGCAAACATCTATGGCACCGTCGGGACTCGAACCCAAAACCTGTGGCACCGAGCGACATACAACCATTCAGGCCCCACGTACATGTTTTTTTTTTCAATTGAAAACTTCCTAAATTCCGAACGGTCATTTTGTGCACACATTAGACCGGGACTATATAATCCCACCCACATTAGCGCATCATTCTTCGGAAGTTGCGACTCGATGTCCCCGGATGTGTTTAGTTCAAATGTGAAAACATTTTGTTGCAGCTGCGAAGTGAATTCTGATTAGCACAAGACATTTCCAAAAAAAGGATAAAAAAAGAAGTTAAGTGCTGAAGGTCTCGTTGGAGCATTGCACATTCATGGAGTTAATAAATGAAATCATCATCATCGGCGCAACAGCCCCATAGTGGACCAAGGCCGTCTGTGGCTGGGTAATTTAATTAAATTAATTTCAAGGAAATTCTTATATTTATAATACAAAAAAAAAGTGTAATAGTATATAAAAATATAATATTATATATATACATATATATTTGTACTAATGCAGCTGGCAAACACTTAGACGGTTGTCTTTTATGCCTTAAAGCAAGCGCCGCACAGACGTTACTCACTTAGCATTACCCAGGAGGTGCGTGTAGTTTGAAGAGAAGCTACGGACGAGGAGTCACACTACCCCCGTACAACGCTTTACCATCCTATGAGACCGAGACCTACGGTTTAAAATGGATTCCGAACCACTCACTAAACATCCATGCCACCGCTGGGCCTCGAACCCGAAATCTGTGGTACCAAGCGCCAGAGCTCTAGTCACTCGGCCATTCGGGTCCTATATATATATGTATAATTAAATGCTCTGAAAATGTAAAAAAAGTTCAAGTTAATGGTTAATTATCAAAATGAACATGTATGAAATATCAGATAGAAGGGAAAACGTTTATTTTCCAGAGGACGTTATAATTCAGGTCTAAATAAGAAAATGTGTTAATTAAATATCCGCCCGATGTAATGGATCGGACGTCTGACAGAGAGCTGTTCCATCTGACACTCTCTTCGGGCGAGAGGCCAACGACTTCCCAACCGTCACCGCTTGACGGACGTCCCATCAGAAAGTGATTCATCTCGCATCGAGAGCCCCTGACCTCTCCCGGAGAGCGTTGACCTTGGGCCAGCCCACGCCAATTTCCCGCCAAATGCAGCCATTGTCTTTCGACAGCCCACTTCTCTCCGAAAGAGTAAAAGCTGCTCGCGCTCAGAACTATTCAGATGTGATGGCGCGTTGTCTGTATTGACGTCTTAACCCCATGACTGCTCACACAGGGTCCAACCGGTGAACAATGACCGTATTCGTGCGCCACCACTGTCATCGAATTCGCGTTCTCTTCGCACGCTACCACTGTTACACGTATCTGATATATCGGTGGGCTACATTGACACTGAAGTTAACTCTCTGGAGCTCCTGACACAAGATTCTAGTTCCAGTCCCGGTCGGTTGCCAGAATCCACTTTGGTGCCGTAGGTCCCGGTCTCATAGGATCGTAGAGCTTTACTAGGGTAGTGTTACCCCGTGTCTGAAGCCTATCTTCAAGCTACATGTGCCCCCTGGGTAGTGCTAAGTGAGTAAGAGCGGTGCAGCCCTTGCTTATGGCTTAAAGATCAACTGCATTAGAACAACATTGTCACTGAATGAAATATGCCACAATTGTGATGCTTCATTATTTCCATGATGATAACGAATGATGGGCTTGAAAATGACATCCTGTTAGCTGCTATGCTAGCGACTAGTTATGTCAGGATGAAGAAATGCCAATGTCTCTTTTTATTTACATTAGTTTATTTGCACTATTAGTACATACATACGCATGGCACCCTGTGCCTCTTCTACAATAGCATTAATAGTTAAAAACTAAGAACGGTCCCTGGCCGTCTTTCTCGATCTGACGCTCCTAGCGTTCTCCTCGTCGGCTCTAAAATCTAACCGCATGTGGTACTCACAAGTTTACACAGTTAAGGTCCCAGTTACTGGTCACAGTCGCGACCTCTCGCGGCTATAATAATAATTAAGCCTTTCA
>BPLQ01000611.1:0-16481 GCA_021605075.1 Caerostris darwini | reverse complement strand
GAGCTTATGGAAAATATCTGGAAAATAATCATTAATAATGTGAACGACTTGGTTATCTATGCCATCAAATCAGGAGCCTTCCCTTTTGGTAGCGTTTGTATCACTCTTTTAATTTTCTTCTCTTTAGTAAATGGCGGACCTATAGCAAAGAGTGAGTTTCAGGAAGAAGAAGATTCTTGGACACTGAAAGGATATATTTTTCCCAAGTTTCTTGGCAATTGCTTTGCTATTCCACTTCCTGATACATCTATGGCTTTAAGATTTCAGATGGGGAAGGGAAATATTGACTGTGGGTGTGAAAGGTTTCAAAAAGAATTACTGATTCTGAGCAAATTTTCTCCAGGCTTGGCGTTTGCGTGGAGAATTTCTTTTTATAAGGTTGCTCTTGATTTTGGAGTGAAAGCCGAAGTACCACATAGTTTTCTTTTTCCAGCTGCCGATTTTTTGCATTTCTTTCTTCCACAAGAGCATTTAATTGCTTTTTCCTTATTTCTGGTTGTGGGTTCCACCAGGCAGAGGTTTATTTTTTCACCTGTTGTTTTGATTCGGTATGCTTTAGAGCATGCTTTAACAATGTTTTTTGAAGAATGTGAGTAGCTTTCATTTTAGTTGACTCCTATTACTAACATTGTTCAACGTGGAAATTAAACTGGGAAAAAGATGGAGAGAGGGAGCATTAAAGAAATTTTTTATGTCCACCGAAACGCAGTTTTTAAATCTTTTAAATGCTTAGCAGTTTATTTCCTTTTTCAGAATGAATAGTTGTTCTTATGTATTTGTGATCACTGAGAGTTTCTTCCTCGGGGGCTTCCCAGTCACATCTAGAGGCCAATTCTGCTGAAGAGACAGGAGAGTAACATCTGGCCATCCCTTACTATTGCGATGTACAAAAGTTGGCTCTGATTTTCTATTGTTTAATAAATGGAAGTCATTTGCTGCTAGGAACTCCTCCACTAACAAACCTCTAGCGTCTTCTGAATTATAGCCCCAACTAGTGCTGTGTGCATTTAGGTCTGCTCAATTAACAATTTCTCATGTTCAATCGAAGAAGTGAATTGTTAATCTCATTTAAAGTCGTTTTGGAGATTATCGTAAGGGTAGAACGGTATCCTGAAATTATAGTAAGGGGTTGATAGTTATCAGAAATTTTATTGCCACTGCACTCCTACTATCCCCAGCACAATCGGCAATTGAACGCGTAGGGGAGAGCATTTGACAAAGTGCCCTGCTTTTTCCATTTTGGGATAACCAACTTTTCCAAGTTCTGGGTATTCCTTCAATTCTATTATTTTTTGACATAAGGTTCTTGGACGAGAATTAAATCCGTTTTAAATTTCTGAATAAAGTTGATTTAATAAAAATGGTAGCTACTTTGGCTTTTTCTCAGGTTGATTTGCACAATGTTCAAGTTAATGGAATTTTGATCTTGGAGCGTCCATTGAGGAAAAATTAGTAAGTTGATCAGTTGTATTGCAAGACTCAAGATATGAAGACATTGTAATGTCCAAATTTGGAACTATATTTAGTGTATGTTTAATGGATGTAGGTCTTTAAAAATAGAAAAAAAAATTAAATAAAAGAAATTAAATATGTATATATAATAATGATAATAAAAAAACAACTGCAAGACTTTTAATAGATTACTGATCTTTTGTACGCTTTGATTTCTTTTATGAAGCAAGGACAGTGTGAATCGCCAGCTGAATGCCTAGTGTCGAAGTTTGTGCTATATTTGATATTAGCATCATGGCAATTTATGCAGTAAAGATCGTTCGATTTTACAATTATGTGTGAAATGATTAGATGAGCAAAAAAAGCGCAGTATGGGCTTTTTGTTTGGGCACTGATGTTGTGAATGTCGAAATTCTGACAATTGTAACATCTTCGAACATTGTAAAATTCTCTGATGTTATGTATTTGCCAGTTAACAACTAATTTGCCTTCATTTATCAAAGTTTTGAAAGCTGCTGGAGAAGCTTCTATAATGCGATGGTTGCAATCTTCTTTTCTTCCTTTTATTTTGAAGGAAATTTTTTGAAAGTTAGCTTGTTGAACCCTGTCGCGATTTCTAGGGCGTCCTGGAGTTCAAGATCCGAGAGTTTCTTTTGGAATATTGTAAATAATTAATTTGGGTGATCTTCGTTGGGGCTTATGATGCCTAATCTTTTCTTTAAGTAATTCTGAGGTTACCTATTGAATTCAAGAGTTTGTCAACGTCTTTTTCACTCTGCGCAATTCACGGCGAGGCCATTGTTACGTAAATTCCTGATTAATTAATTTTAATTTTTTTTTCCTTTGAAGGATTAACAGATTTTTTTCAACAATTCTCTCAGTGATGTTTCCTTTTCAGTGCATAGTGAATCTGTAGTTGACTGAGAAGGGTACAGTAGTACTGTATGCGAAATCTTGGGTGGACTTTTTAAAGTTTCTGCATACGTGGGGAAGGATTTGTATCATGAGGAGAATTATCTATGGCAGCAGGGGTATTTGTCGGGAAGTTTTTAACGTGAAGTTCAAGTCTTCTCAATAGTTTATCACCATACGATCTAAGGGCAGAATTAAAAATGAAGCGAGAGCCTGTTTTCTCATTAAGTAGATTTCTAATTTCAGTTATAATTTCTGAAGGTGGTAAATCATTGATGTTTTCCTTTTCCACAGTACGAAAAAGCTTGCTCGTGATTTTCACTTCTCAAGTTATACATGGTTAAACTCAAAGTGTACAAATAATGAATAACTAAAAACAGAAAGAAGACAAACGGTTCTCGCTACCCTCACAAATGAATCAGTGGCACTGCTCTATTATGCACTATTTCGGGGAGGGGTGGGGGGAACAACAAGAAGGAAGTCCTGCAAAAGGAACAACTTCAAAATTGTCAAGAGTGGGAGAGCGCCTTGAGAGTGACAGGGGTTAAAGGTCACCTGATTATGGCTTCAAAGACGGGGTGAGAGAAAAGGAAAGACCCCAAAACAGTCTGTCTGATTGCCAAGGTCAAACGAAAAGTAAAAAGGGTGGGATAATATTTCTACTCTGCAATAAAAAAATAAAAGACAAGCGGGGTGGAAAGTTAGACAAAATGGCTGACTACTGGAAAAGCGTAGACCAATTCATAGGAGTGAAAATAGGGCAAAAAATTCGATAAACAAAAAATTTTAAATGAAGAACAGCTTCAAAAAATCTAAAGCAGCAAAAGAAGAATTAGAATATTTCAAGAGAAAAACAAATAATAAGAAGAATTTACTGAGAAAAAATTGACCAACAAAACAAAAACAAAAACAAAAATCTTGTTGAACTGAATTTCTAAAGAAGAGTTGGATAGAAATAAAAAAAATAATAATAATAAATACTACGGAATCTGGATAAAAATAATAAAAATCAAAGGAAGATATAGTTAAAAACAGTTGAACAGGAAGAAAAATAGAAAATTTAAAAATCAAAAATAAGATGGGGATGGGAATCCTTAGAAGGCAAGACAATAAAAGATAAACCAAGAAACCAAAAAGCACATTCAAAATTGTAAGAGAAAAAAAGCATAAATTGTTGTAAAATGATCAAATATAAAAAGCGAAAAAATTTACACAGGAATAAATTCAGACACAAAACAATGCATAATAAAAGTATCACTAATCAAATAAAATATATCTTGTGAGGGGAAGACTTACCCTGGTCGTCTTTAACTGTGTAAAATTTTTAAAATCCTGAATTACAAGACAAAGATCATAATACGAGGGGAGAAAACGAGTAGGAAATTTCAGGCATAACATCCCACCATGGACAGCGCAGTGGTCGACCGCCTGCACTTAACGACCGAGACCGGCGACGTCTGCAAAGAGTCGTAAATTCTAACAGACAAGCAACACTGCGTCAAATAACCGCAGAAATCAATGTGGGACGTACAAGGGACTTGTCTGTTAGAACTGTGCGAAGAAATTTGGCTTTCTTGGGCTATTCCAGCAGAAGACCGACTCGAGTGCCTTTACTGACAGAACGACATCGCTTGCAGCGACTTCCGTGGGCACGTGAGCATATCGGTTGGTCCCTAGATGAATGGAAAACTGTGGCCTGGTCCGATGAGTCACGATTTTAGTTGGTAAGAGCTGATGGTAGGGTTCGAGTGTGGCGGAGACCCACGAAGCCATGGACCGAAACTGTCAGCAAGGCACTGTTCAAGCTGGTGGTGGCTCCGTAATGGTGTGGGCTGTTTTTCATGGCATGGACTTGGTCGTCTGGTGCGACTGGACCGAACATTGACTGGAAATGCTTATGTTCAGCTACTTGGAGATCACTTGCAGCCATTCATGGACTTCATGTACCCAAACAACGATGGGATTTTTATGGATGACAATGCGCCATGTCACCGGGCCGCAACTGCTCGCGATTGGTTTGAAGAACATTCTGGACAATTCCAACGAATGATCTGGCCACCTAGATAGCCCGACATGAATCCCATCGAGCATTTATGGGACATCATCGAGAGGTCTGTTCGTGCCCAAAATCCTGCGCCATCAACGCTTTCACAATTATGGACGTCTATCGAGACAGCATGGCTCAATATTCCTGCAGAAGACTTCCAACGACTTGTTGAGTCCATGCCACGTCGAGTTGCTGCACTTCGGCGGGCGAAAGGAGGGCCGACACGATATTAAGAGGTATCCCCATGACTTTTTCACTTCAGTGTATATGCAACTTAAATGTAAAAATAATTAAAATTAATTAATTAAATTGAATTACTGAATTAATATCTGAAAAAACTGTATTAACATCAAGTGCTATCCGCTACAAGTTCAAAAAAATGTATTTGAACTTGAGTGGATGAATAAAAAGTATTTTATTAACGATTGAAAATTTGAACAAGATATATATAGGGAGAGTGTGAGCTAATAGAAGGAAATGAAAAATAGGCATAGCCGAATCAGACTTATTCTATTGTTAGAAATTTGCCCCGAGGAATGAACTGCCATTACCTCCCCTTGTCTCTTCTCACGCAAAACAGAGCTCCCAGTCTTTTGAAAAACGATCAATCTTTTTCTCAAAAGGGCCAGCTTCATCCCCCAAACCCACTGCAAACGAATGGGGTGTCCTCCCCACCCCACTTCAACTAACATCTTTCCCTCCCCAACTGTTAGGCGAGAATTTTAAATTTGAAAGGCAAACCCACGTTATAGGCGCACATTAGCCTACCATAATTCATCTAAATCTTTTCTTAATCAAGATAAACAACGTATTCAAACTAATATTAAAAAGTTGTTTAAAATCCGTAACAAAGCAAAGAAGCGACTTAATCAAAATAATAAAACTGATATCAAAAATGCCGTTAACTACAATATCCATGATTTAAAATTCTAATTCTAATTCTCTCTCTCTAAAATGTATATTAACAAAGTGAGTAAATATCTAAAGAAAGAAAAAGCGAAAATTGTAATAATAATAATAAATAAATAAATGAAAAATAATAAAGATAAAAGAATCGAAGGGTGCCAGCAAGGGAAAATTCGTCAAAGTACATAACGTTGCATTATTACCGAAAACACTAGGCTTTTCCATTCTCTCATTATAATAAGAGCATCGGGGTTCTGGCGTCAATTCATACACAGTAAATTTTTAAGGTTTTTTGGTCTATAACTAAATGCATAGAATAGTTTTCTGTTCTACTTCCTGCGTTTCTTCGATTTCTGAATGAATTAGAAGTAATATAAAATTTTTTTTTTTTTTAAAGTCAGTTCCTACTTTTTTTTTTTCATTATATTGCAAAAGTTCTTTATAAATTATTTTCATTAATTTTTTTTTAAATTTATCTGCCGCTATCTATTGGTAGATATATGCAACTTAAATCTAAAAAAACCTAAAATTAATTAATTAAATTTAATTACTGAATTAATATTTGAAAAACTGTATTAACATCAAGTGCTATACGCTACAAGTTCAAAAAAAATGTATTTGAAGTTGAGTGAATGAACGATTTTTAAATTGAAAATTTGAACAAGATATATATAGGGAGAGTGTGAGCTAATAGAAGGAATTGAAAAATAGGCATTGACAAGCGGCCAAATCAGACTTATTCTAAGAGAGCTAAATTAAATGAATAAATGATAAATTTCATAATCAAAGGAAACATATATTAAACTATTTTGTAAGTATTTTTTTTTAATTTATCAGACTTCCCTTGTGAATGTTGGCGATTTACGATCTGTTATTGACTTTTAAAGTAATGGAGTACCACATGTGAAGACAAGTCTGAAAATATCGAGAACTAAATTCTATGAGGTTTTTAAAGCACAGTGCTACAATGCAGACAGTGAACTACGTTCACATTTCAAAACCTTACAGTCAAGCCCTCTTTTGCCCATTAATGGGACAGTAAGTTAAAAACAAATACCATCTTTACTGGGTTTTGAAAATGTGAAAAAATAAGGTGTCTTACTTTTAAGGAGGGGGGGGGGTTATGTTCGTAATGTGGAAAAATTAGAATTTTAATTAAAAAACAGGTTTAATAAATGTAATTTAATTTATTAAATTATATGTTTTTTGATGGGAGATTGATATTGTAAGAGTAAAATGAAAAAAATTACGAAACATTGAAAAAAAATAATAAATTGTAAGGTCACTTTTCTTTGTTTTATGATGTCTTTTTCACTTTTATTGACATCTATTATAAAAAATTTAGTTACAATGCTTTTATTACTATATGTTGTTCTAAAATTGGAAGAAAATAAATAAACGGTGCTGTCAAATATTTTATACTTTTTTTATGTACACAAATGTTTAAAAAAGCAACCTTTAATAAATTGTATACATAGAGATAAAAATTACAAAAAGTTGTTAGTTTTTCTCGAACAAAAAGTAATATCTTTTGCCTTAATCGTTGTTTAAGATAATGGCAAAAAAAAAAAAAAAAAAAAAAAAATCAAAGGTTCTATTTATGACTATGAGCTAAGTGAATAAAATTTGAAACATTATTTTTCCGATTTTCAAACAAATTGGGAATAAATAATTTATTCATAAGAAATTAACACCAACTATCAAATTAAGAGTTAAGAATGGCCAAATTTAACAATATGGAATAATTATATTTCAACCCAGTGTAAGTGGATGGATCTTGAGTAGCTGATCTCATTTTGCTTTAATTATTATTATTATTATTTTTTTAGGGGGGGGCACTGCTTAAAATAATGATTTGCGATTGCGTAACCAATTTTTTAGTTGTCAAATGAGTTTAAATTGTACTACCATAAATCGTTTAGAATTGTTTAAATATATATTATTTTTAAAAACTATAACTATACTATATTTTTTTTTTAAATGTTCTTTCTGATTTTTGTGGTGCTGCTTTAAACTTTTACAACAACTTCAAACCTTAGTACAAAAACTCCTACTTGGAAAGAATAGGTTGAACCATCTGTCTCCAATTATGTTTAGCAGATGCGGCTACTTGTACGGGAACAAGACTTGGGAGGGAAAGTGGTCATTTACTGCCTTGGGGCGTGACTTGACCATGACAAGACCCTCCCTTGGATACCACCCATTCTGATTCTACGAAAAGGCAGGAACTGATTTAGCACTCTGTCATAAGCGTTATCGGGAGTGTCATCGATATCTTGACTATTTGGAAGATCTACTGATTTGTTCGATTAGCCTTACGTTGGCGAAAATTCCCCCTGCTTAAATAAGGAAAAAGGGATGAGATTGCACGTGTAAGTAACGTGGTGAAATTAAGCTTCATCCATCACTACATATGTCACATGTAATTTATAGGCTCGTTATCTGCTCCTTCATTATAGGATTATTTCCCCAACCACATTCCTATTGTTAGCAATTTGCCTCAGGAAAAAGAACCGCCAATATCTCCCCTTCTCTCTTCTCCAACAAAACAGAGCTCCCAATACCAAGTTTCCACCTTTTTCTCAGAAGATCCAATTTCACACCCCAACCCCCTGCAAACGAATGAGGCAACCTCCCTCCCCCCTCCCTAAACTGAAATACTAGGAAAAAAATTTTTTAAATGAAAAATACATATACATATACATACAAATATATATATATATATATATATGTGTGTGTGTGTATTAAAATAAATAATTTTAAATAACTCAAACAAATATAATTCACACAAATTGGAATAAATCACAAACTTCTAGAAAGCAGGAAAATTTGTCCATTCCTTATACATCACAAATTTTTGTGTGAAAACAGAAAATAAATTAAGTATTTGATTCACTGAAACAAAATATAATCTTGTCATTTTTCCCCAAAGATATAATATTATTTTTATATTAGAATCTATTGTTTTACATTAGATTGGTATCTTTTCCAAAATAAAAAAAGAAGCCCTTTTTTTTTGTCTGGTGTAATAATTTTCTTTTAAATTAGAAAAAGCTTAAAGATATATATATGCGTACAAACAATCTGAAAGCACATTATTAATTTTTATAATTTACACAAAAATATTGTTGACAGTGTAAAAGGATTCCATTCCAAACTCAATAGATTTACACCCCTGGAATTCTAATAATTTAAATCCATCAAAATAAATATTTTTCAAAATGTATGGTCGTAATATCACAGTAATAAAAAAATAATTAAAAGGGATCAGATTGCAAGTGTAAATAACGTTATAAATTAAGCGTCATCAATCACTATAAATGTGACATGTAATTTATAGGCTCGTTATCTGCTCTTCCATTATATTGTTTCTTTAAGTTTTCGCAGTTTGAAAGGTTTCCCGTACAAATTTAAAGAATTATTTTTTACTCGATATTTCTATCCATATAACCACTGACTTCCACAGAAGGCTAAAATATTTGTCACAAATTGAAAAGCATTTATTTGTTACTTGCTGTATGGTAACTCGTTGTATTGCACTGAATTAGATGCATAATTAGTATTATTATTTATTTTTTATTTTATTTTTTTTTAAGATTGTGAACTGGAAAAAAATCATCCAACATGGAAAAAGAAACTCATTTCCAATATAAAAGTTGCTAAAAATTTTCTCACATTTGTTGCGCTTTACTAAGTAGGTAAATTTTACACACGATGGAGGTAAGAGAAATTGAATTAGTATTTTTCATGATTATAAAACCTATAAACCTTAACTTATAAAACCTATAAGCCTTAATTTTTTTTATGAATGTAAAACTTTCGAAAATCAGTATATAATAATTATTAAAAAACCTAAACCAAATTGCAAAAGAATTTTTTAAATAAAATAATCGATAAATAGGCTTTTTATTCTGACTTTTTATAATTAAAGTGCATAATTAAAGATTGAATTTGTAAATTGAAGGGTCTTTTTATCTCGAAACGTGTATTTTAAAAATAAGTTCAATCGTTATATATTGTTTTAAGACGGTAAAAATTGGGGAAAATATTATGACTATATTTTACAATTTATTCAGTTTAGAGATCTAAAATTTTTCCAGGCATGAAAAAAGTTACTGGAACAAATCTTGCAAAGCATTGTCTTTCAAGAGTTAAATAGATTTTTCCCCTTTTTGTTCTGTCTCAAATCTCAATGTTTATATTTTTGTTTGTTCAAAAAAAGTACCCAAACGCTTATAAACATGCCTAAAATGGTAGTAATAAAAATTAAACAATTTGCATATAAATTCTACAGATGAGAGAAGATTGTGTAAGAATCACTAAAAAGAATCTAATCAAATAATTTTTTCTAAGAATTAAAATAAATATATTTGTAGTAAATTCAAATTGACCAAAATCTAAATGTCCTTTCTTTAAAACAAATTAAAATTATTTTAATTAATTAATTCTAATTAAACATTTTGATTAATTCTTTTACCTATTAAACAAACCACAGCCAAAAGATTAGTATTTTTTTAAACTAATTAATGATTAAATAGCAATATAAAGTGGTGATCCATTAAGTAGACGGCTGCAAAATATGGATATGATTACAAATATACTATATTTTAAATCTTATTTGCTGCACATTACATACTAACATACACATTGTATAACAATAAGCGCTCATCATATATATATATGAAACCTCCTCGAATTTCAGAAGTTTTTAGTTGTTTTATTATTATGGTGAAATCTAGTGCTGGTGTTCATGTGTATAATTAGTTACTGTTTGTATTTAATGCTGCATTCATAAAATCAACAGAAGTAATTTATAAAATTACCCATAAAAGCAAAAGAAAAACTAATTTAATAAATAAAATAATTTATCAAAGACAGGAAGTAATCCATTATTGAATCGCCCATTGGCAACGCATGTTAGCCACCTGTCTGCTGGGTGACTGATGCATGCATACTTTGAATTCAGAGAACTTCGTTATTGAAACGACTTTCCCTTCCAGAAAAATCTCCACTCAATAACTTCGATGGACATGTGTACTTCCATACGTATGTCTAGAAAATTATGCTATTTTAAAACACAGGGCTTATTTTAGCTTTCCCAGTTAAAAGTAACTATTGCAGGATACAAAGAGGAGAGTAAACTAAACACATTTTGTCAGATAAGTAAATGAATACTTGTTAGTAAATTCGTTACCCTTACAATAGGGAAAAAAGAAGGAACCGAAAAACAAATAAAACCTTAACATAATATTTAAATTTGTTTCTTAAGTTATGATGAATATTTCCATTTGAACATTTGTGACTGTAACATAACTATCCATAGTTTATCATTTATATAACTTTTTATATTTATTATTTTTGCAGGAATGAAACGTTACATATGCTATACAAGTTATAATAAAATTGTCACGTCTCATTAATAGTTAATAAATAGATTAATTTTTGAAAACAACAAGTCTTTGCTTTTAACGAATTTTCCGCTCATTTACGATTCCATTTCCATTCATTGCTGATGAATCAGAGAAATACAAAATTTTTTTTCAGGTCAGCTCTGCTGTTCAAGAAAGAACTATTCCCTTCAAAATCGTTTCCTTCAATATTGCATTATATACGCTACTATTAATATATAAAGATATATATATATTAATAGTAACCTGCAAAAACTTTTGATATCGCAAGATACGTTTTCTCAGACCGTGTACATAGAATTTTATCATTTCATCATTGATTACTTTATGTTTTCTTGTACAATGATTTACATCTTCAAGAAAAGATAAAAGTGGAAATCGTTTGATGTAAGGTCGGGGCTGTATGAAAAAAAAAAAAAAAAAGAGAGAGAGAGTAATCGAACTGTTCTGATCATAAATTTTGATCATTACTAAGAGTTACACCAATATCGAACTTCTTTTCATAGAGGTATTATTCCGCAGAAATTTTTTTACGATAGTTCTTAATATGACAGACCTTGATGTCTGAATTCTTTATATATATATATATATATATATATATATATATATATGCACGCATATAATGTCTTTATTTATTCATTTTTTGTTTAAGTTGATCCAGTTTTGTCCAGAATGATAAAATTTTGACTAATATTCTTTTATAAATATGGTTGCCGTAATTTAGTAGAAGTGTCCTGCGATCTTCAATGATACTTTTTATCACTTAAAATAAAAATTAATTAAGTTAATAGCTGAAACAAGACAACATCCAAGCATATCTGTAATTATCAATTAATCAATAAATATTCCAATTTTTCAGTTATATCATATACTAAGAAGTATTTTGCCTATTCCATTTCGGGTAACTACTGATTTTATTGAGAGAGGAGGTATGGTTTAGGGTTTATGGCAACCTTACTAACACCTTCCATTTTAAGATAGAAAATTTACATATGGGTAAGGAAAAGGAACTTATATAAAAGCTGGCCATTGGTCAGGAATTCCAGTTTTCTTGAAATAGAATAGTTAGAATACTTTCCTTTACTTATTTAACCTTCAACTCAGGTGAAGATAGAAGGCTGAAGGTCAGCAGAAAAGGCTGAGAGCGGGTCAGCAGAAAATTAATCGACACTCCTGATGGGAAACACAATAGATTCTGGAAATAAAGGTGGTTCTTTACTGAATGACGTTTGAACTCGGCGATTTAGAGTTCGTGAGTAATTGTGCAGAATTCGACTTCCAACACTTTTCATTTATCATTAGAAACATCTCCAATTGTTTGGAATGTTTTTTCCTCCTTTAGGCTGTAGCAGACACCCAAAATATTGATGCCAAGGGCTATTCATTCTGTCAGATATTCTATAGCCATTTCTTTTTGTGAGTACGATTAAGTTATAAATTATATACAATGAATTCACACTGGAAGTCGGAACACGAAAGAGGTTGGTCACTAAAAATATCCCATATGGAGCATAAAAAAAAAAAAAAAAAAAGATGAAGACCATCAGCTTAGATCGAGGACAGGTGTGACCAACCCCTTGGGGTGGTCCGCCTTGAATATTTTTGGGGCCGGTGAGATTTATCACACTTTTACAAAATATATTTTATAATGGCCAAAATAGTGAAAATCAATGTATTAAAAAAATACATTAAGTGTGCATCCGTATATTCGAAAATTAACTTGCAGATTATTAGCAGAATAATTAAATTATATTCCGCGAATCCAAGATGCGCGGTTATCTTGGAACATCTAATATAGCAGGTTCTATGTTTCACTGTAAGTGACATCAGTGACCATCCCTAGATATGCACAGTTGATTAATAATAGCAGAGCGAATCAGACTCTTAGTTCACGTTGTTAGAGCTTTTGGTTCAACTTGCACCTGCAAATCATTTTTTTTTTTTTTTTTTTTCGAAAATGATATTGTCCAAACACAAAACACGCTTAAACATACGGATGCTAACTTGCAACACCCATTACGATGTGCAAATACTGAAATTGAGATCGATTTGCAAAAGCTAAGTGAAAGAGTGGATAAATAAATTTCGCTCTAGTAAAATAAATATTTTTTAATGATTTCAATTTTTTTTTTTTTTATTTCGTTTATATTTATAGATTTTTTTATATTTCCTTTTTAGTGTTATATATTTCTTTACAATGTGCGTTTAATATCATCATTATTATTATATTATCTATGGTTACATGTAAGAAGAATAGTAAACACAATAATAACTCATTAAGTTTCAATTTTTCTCTCCAAAAAATGTCTATAGTGGATCGAAATCTAATATGGTGATATATAATTTTATATGCGCCAGCTGAGTTAGGATGCATTTCCAAAGTGTCCCGCAAGATCATTTGGGTTGATCTGGGACTTTCTAACTTAACAAAATGCCCTCTAAATTTAATAATTTGCAACTTCTAACGAAATATATATATATATATATATATATATACTCACACGAGTATCTGTATATATATTTAAATATTTCAAAAACTAGACCTATTTTAATTTTTTAACATTATATTTAACTGACAGATCTTGTGTAATTCTTGCTATAATGTGAAATTAAAATTGAATAAAAGAAAAAGAATGAAATGCTTTTGATAAGTAATAATTTATAATTTAACATAAAAAGAAGAAATTTAAATTTAAAAAAAAAAAAAAAAATTAGGAAATATAAAAGATTTTGACGGAAGAAAATTGCAAAATTAATCTCGTAATTTCTCTTTACCGTATGTTAACTATAAAGATATAAATCATAGATCTTTTTAATAAATGATTCAGTAACACTGACAATTCTTTTTATTTTTATAAAAGATATAATGCTAGTCATATAGTCAGATTGGTATAGATATAAGTCATTAAATTTCTTAAAAATCTGTATAATAATACCATTACTCAGATGATGATTGTTGCTATAAAGCAAGCTCTTTTGCAAATGACTTAATTTTAATAAGCAAAAATTTAAAATAAAATTAGCCAGGAAAATATAATATCATCTTAGAAGAAAGTAGGAATGGCTGGTGGAAAGTGTACTTACTGCCTTTTACAACTAAGGGTGCTTTTATTAAGTCGATATTCTCTACTTCTTTATTGGCGCAGCAACTATATAGTGGGTCAAGGCCGTCTGCCTACAGGCAGATATCGAGATAGGAGTTGTTTTTATTTTTACGGCGTAAGGTTGTCAACCCTACGCCCTATAGTCATATCAGACCAGCTCTGCCGCTTGGTCCCCCAGGTATAGGGTTCGAATCCCGGCCGTGCCATGGATGTTTGTAGAGGTTCGGAATCCACTTTAAGCCGTAGGTCCCGGTCTCATAGAATCGTAGAGCGTCACAGAGCCCAATCAGACTTCTTTTCCCCCACATCATTCCCAAACTGTAAAGGGGCAACTCAGCTCTAGGCACAGTGATGTGGTGTGGTGTAGTAGTAGTAGTAGTCATATCAGACCGGAACTTAAAGTTTAAAGTGCATTCCAAACCATGACAAACATCCATGGCACAGCTGGGGTCGCCCCCGAAATCAGTGGCACCGAATGCCAGACATTCGCCCATCAGGCCCCATTAAATAAATATTAAAGATGTCAATTGTTGCAGTTATAAAAAGGTACATTTGATCTATCCGATTATGAAAAAAGAGTATGTAAAGGTAGATTAATAATGCACCTTTAATATTAATTAATAATGCACCATTAAATCATTAATATTACATTTAATTCGATTGTGAAAAAAGGTTTTCTGTAAAGGTACTTTATTACATTTTATCCGATTATTAAAAAAGATTTAAGTAAAAGTACATTATTACATTTGATTAATCCAATCCCATTTTATTAATCTGTTATTTGATTGCAATAAGATAATTTGTGATTTTAAGAAGAATTTGGGATTTGCGTCATTGTAATTTCGCAACAATACATAAATTAATTTCTTAATGCTATTTTTATTTTTAACAATTCAGTTTCACAATAATTTCATTTCAGTAAATATAAATTAAATAAAAAAATTATACCCCCCCCCCTTCTTTATTATCACATATTCTTTTTCAAATTTTTTTCAGTCTTGCGTTAAATCATATGCATAATTTCCATAAATGTTACACCTGTTTTGTTATACTTCAAATTTTCCATTTTTAAATAATTTTCATTAATTTGAAAAAAAAAATTCCCTTTCTTCCACAAACATTTGAAGGGAAAAAAAAATTATTTATATTGTCCACAATAGAAAAATGTGACGGGCTTTCTATTTCTACGATATATATATATATATATATCATTAACATATAAAAAATAATATATACATAATATTTCACTTTTATCATATGTATGTAATAATCAATACAAAATATATCCTATATATATATATATATATATAATTACATATGAGGGGGCAAAATGAATCAATAAGAAAAAGCTTAAAAATGAATATAAAAATTAAATATTTATAGAAAATTTATACATTGACAAAAATTATACAAATATAATAATTTTACTTCCCTCTCCAATATAAGCCAACAAATTACTGAAGTTACACCACGACACCAATTTTTATGTTTTATTGATAGGATGATTAAGATTTTGATTGATTAGTTTGATTAGGAATTTAAGATTTATTCCGTTATAAAAATAACTCGAATCCAGAAAATGCAATAATTCTTTCAATAATATACCACAATAAATTATACCGCAAAATAAACCAGGTACGAATGCCTTCAGAGGCTTATGTATGTTGGAGAAAGAAATGCATTCACATTAAATAAACCAAATCAAATTTCACGAATTTAAATGAAAATTGTTTGTGAAAATTAGTCCTTCAAAAATCTGGAATAATTAATCTGGTTTTACTGCGTCAGACACTTTCGAATATCAATAAAGCATTGAATGTGCGATCATAATTAAAAAACGGTCAACGCATTAGAAACTAACAGTTGTAGAATAGTGTGTTTTCAGTAATGCATGTTTAGCATTAAAAATTTTTTTTTAATTAATTAAGTTAAACTTAAGTTAGCTAACTAAGTTAAAAGCTACCTAAAGTTAACTAAGTATAAATATACTGATGAAATGTCTAAACATATATATTTTTTTTTCGTTAGCTTTTAATACGGTGCACAACCAAAAATCCCGAAAATCTTCTATAATAGCTTTATTTCATTTTTAACAAACGTTTTTTTTTTTTTGCTAACTAACAAAAAAAAAAAAAAAAAAAAAATGTTTTTTCAAATTAACTTAATAATTATGTACTTGTTCTTATTTGCATTTTTGTTTTAGAAATTATGTTTAGAATTTTTATGTATTATTTTTTTTTCTTTATATTTTGACATAATATATAAATTTATCCATTGTCTGATTTTATGTTATTACTTCACATCTTGGATATAATATCTTTAATATAGCCTATGAGTATGGCGCTATTGATCTTCATTTGCAAGAAAAATGTGAAATGCATAAAAATCACTAGAAGTTTTTAAATTTTATTAGTTGTTGGTTTCTTTGGTACTTAAGGAACTTTCCAAGGTAAAAAAAAAAAAATAAATAAAAAAAAACTAGGAAAATTTAGATAAAAGATTAGGAATGGTTAGCAGCAACAAGAAGCAATGAGCCTGTTACATATTTAACTCGTGAAAATTATATTTGTCTCTTGATTTTTAAAATTGGATTTAGGGTTTCTTAAGACAGCACAAACACACATTCAGATTGTCATAAAAATAAAAGCAGTG